>JAVSBU010009895.1:0-15040 GCA_033118015.1 Loricariichthys derbyi | reverse complement strand
AGAGTTAGTTGGGAGTTAAGCATGCCCCCTCCTGTGGTGCGCCAGTAATGACCTTATTTACAGAACAAAAGCTCCTGTTCACAGCTGATAATGGGCTGTTGGCTTAAATCCTTTGGGTCATTCGACCCGTCTCTGGTACTTGAAGGTAGAAAGGTCAAATGACCCCTCTCTGGTAGTTCGTGTTAACACGAGCTGCCAAGCTTCAATGTTTTATTTATTTATTTTTGTGCTTTAACATTAATTTTAATGTGATTAATGCTTGCACATTTTTGTGTAAGACTTTTTATATTTATCATTTAGAGCTGTAAAGGTTTGCGCTTGTTGCCTGAGGGAAAGAGCGCTCGGCTATTTTTAATAAAATTGTCTTTAACCGTAAGCGTTCAGGTCTCGGTATGAAGGGAGCATCACGTTTACCTAACAGCACTCTGTATGTGGTGGAGCCTGGATATTTAGGTTTGTATTTTTGTATTAATAGTATTTAACTATGAAGCAGTTTGAAAGATGATGAAAATATTTACTCCTTTTACTCTAACCGATTTTACACTCAAATCAAAGTCAGATAAAAGAAAATTACACATAGCAGATTTGAGACAGCGCTTTATTGTAAAAAAAAGTTCTATGGAAATAAATAATTTCACCATTTTTTTTTAAGCAAATCTGTAATTCTTGTTGCAGCGTTTAAGATCAGTCCTGGTGAGCTCTGGGTTCTGGAAACCGCAAGAAGCTATGAGATCTTTATCGAAGTCTTTGACAAGTCCAGTAATAAGATTTACCTCTCAGATGTAAGACACACACACACACACTTCTGCTCTGTATTTGCTTGCTTTGGAGACACTCCCTAGCCTATAGTACTCCTCCCTCAGAGGGAGTGATGTGATTACGCAGTGATCCAGAATAAGTGACTTTTTTTTACTCCTGTGACAGAACATACGGATCGAAGCCAACATCCCTCAGGAGTTCTTCCAGGTCCTGGAGTCGTCTCTGAACGGGTCGTACCACCGCGTGAAAGCAGTCCGGAAAGGACAGGCTGTGATCGAGGGAACCCTGAAGTCCGTGGTGGACCAGGTGGGTAGATCCGGCCCGTCGAGGTCTGGGACGAACGTTTTGCTGTGCATTTTATAACCATGTTTATTAATTTCAGAAGGGAACCGTACATGAGCTGGTCATTCCCGTGAGGAACGAGCAGGACGTGGAGATCTATGACCCCATAGTCCTCACACCGTCTATCCTCACGTTTCCATGGCAACCTAAGGAAGGAGCTTATCAATACATGATCAAGGTAAATTCACCTTTTAATTAGCTGTATTAATATAAGACTTGAGTGAATGCTTAATTTTGTATTGATTGGTATTTAATGATGAGGTTGTGTTGATGTTACACAGGCCACCGGTGGGAGTGGGAACTTCAGCTGGACCTCCTCTAACGCCGATGTAGCCACAGTCACGGTGAAAGGGGTGATGACAACGGTGCGAGATATCGGTGTGAGCACCATCTACGCTCACGACCTGCGCAACCCCCTGCATTACGGCGACATGAAGGTGGGAATCAGTACATTGTTAGTATTTGATTGGTATTTTTAGTCTTCAGTCAGTACTTTAGTATTTGATCGGTACTTTTCTAGTATTCCGGTACTTATAGTATTTGATTGGTTTTTTAGTATTCGGTCAGTACTTGTAGTATTTGAGTGATACTTGGTTAGTATTTGATCTGTACTTTCATGGTGTTTGATCAATGCTTTTAGTGTTTGGTTTGTACTCAGTTAGTATTTGATCAGTTCTTTGTGATTGTTCAGTGCTTTTAATATTTGATTTGTGCTTGGTTAGTGATTGATCTGTGCTTTTTAGTATTTGATTGGTCCTTTGTTAGTGATTGATCAGTGCTTTGATAGCTTAATGCCATGACACTCTCATTACTGTTACAGTTCTTTCTGCTATCAGAGTTGTTGGAGGTATCAGGTCTCTGTGCTTGGCTGTAGGTGTACGTGATCGAGCCAGTCAGGATGGAGTTCGCCCCCTGTGTGGTGGAGGCTCGGGTTAATTTCGGTCTGGAGCTTCCGCTGCGGATCTTCGGCCAGCTGAGCTCCGAGGACGGAGAGAAGGTCACACTGAGCGACTGCTCTCACTTTGACCTGCAGGTCACCATGGAGAACCAGGGTGTATTTGAGCTGCAGCACGGTGAGTTAGAACGGACTCGTTCAGAACGTGTTTTAATGACAAGGAGTGGAGAGTGGAGACGAATTGTACATATATATGTGTGTGTGTTTTTAGAACGATTACCCCCAGGTCAGGAGCACTGCAGCGGTGTGAAGGTCCACGCCGTAGCTCCTGGTTACACCAACCTGCTGGTTAGCTACACCCACGGGAACGTTCACCTCAGCGCCAAGATCACCATCGCCGCCTACCCTCCGCTCAGGGTGAGTCCTGCTGCCACGTATATGAAGGTCCCGAACTCAGTTTGGTCTTAAATACAGGTCTGAACTTATCAGATACATTAGCTGTTATAATGACATGCGTAACAATGCAAACCAGAGTGAGCAGACTGAACCCTGAGTGATGTTTGCTTGGCACCAAGCTCCTCATAAGCACTGAGGTGTTGATGGTGCACAGCTGTTATCACTCAGGTGGATTTGGGACAGAGGTGTGTTAGTTTTAAAAAAAAAATAATAAAGTAGACTCGCTCATTTCTCACAGTTTCTTTAAGCTTCTCAGGCCTCTCCCAGCTCTGAAATAGCTGCTCATAGTACTGAATATTGGAATATTCACCTCGATTACGCTTAAAAAGGGTGTAACGACGCATCCCGATGTAAAAATGGGACTCAAGCCTCTACCCCATTCTCAGTGAGATGCCTAATTCTTCTATCAGGAAGTATCACGATGTCAAACCTGTATTTACTGTATTTATCACGTGTAACTCCATTAATCCCAGATGGGATCAGAACGGTCCGTGTCCTGCTGTAAACAGCTTTTTCTCCATGTTGTTCTCCATGTTCCAGGCTGTTGACCCTGTATCGGTCGCCCTGGTAACTCTGGGCTCCTCTAAAGACATGCTGTTTGAGGGAGGACCCAAGCCGTGGGTTCTGGAACCGTCCAAGTTCTTCAGGAACATGACGGCGGAGGATCCGAATGGCGTCTCCCTGATCACGACCGGTCCCGCCTCCCGCAACTTCTTCACCCACCAAGTGAGAGCCACGTGCCGCGCCCTCGGGGAGCAGGTGAGCACCGCCCGGAGCTTCTTCTTTAAACTCGTCTGATCCCATTTAACACTGAGCTCCCTCAGGTTTTAGCCCTGACCGTGGGGAACCGGCCGACCCTGACCAACCCCTTCCCGGCCGTGGAACCGGCGGTGGTAAAGTTCGTCTGTGCTCCTCCATCACGCCTGTCGCTCGTACCCGTCTACGCAGACGCCCGACTGGACCTGTCCTGCCCTCTGCTTCAACAGAACAAACAAGTGGTGGGTTGCCCTGTAACTGATCCCATTTTGCTCATTGGTGTTTGGACATCAGATAGAGCTTTTGTCTCCGCCCACCCCACAGGTTCCTGTGTCTAATTACCGCAGCCCTGAGTTGGACCTGGCGGCTTTCGACCAGCAGGGCAGGAAGTTTGATAATTTCAGCTCACTCAGTATGATCTGGGAATCGTCCCGCGCTGCTCTCGCCAGCGTCGAGCCCACCAAGCCAATGGAGCTCTACCTAAACGAGGGAACCAACAAGCAGAAGAAGCTCCACGGTAGGTCCACGTAAGGCCGGGGTGGGTTTGGTGTAGGTTATAATAAGGTATGGAGCGTTTTTTCTTTTTCTTTCTACTTTCAGGTCGTCAGATGGTGACGGTCCGTCACGAGTCCGGAGTCGCAGCCATTACGGCGAGTGCGGTGGGATATCAGACATCACACCTGGAGAAAGCAGCGGTTCTGCCTGGAGTAAGAGTCCAATCTATATATTGATCAATCAGCATTTATATCACTCTTCATTTCATTAACGAAAACTATGACAAGATATTTGTTGATGATCCATTATTTCACAATGAAAAGGACTAAATAAAAAGTGTTTGAAAATTGTCATTTATAAAAATAATTTGAAAACTACAACAAAACTTTTCAATGTCCAGATTCTTCACGTTTAGTTTATCTGTGTGTTGTAGTGCATGCAGATCCTGTTGGTGCTTCTTCACACTTCCTGCCCTTCCTATTTTAGGGTTTGGCCCTGTCCAAAATCACTTCTACACCCTACTGGCTGTAACTAAAGCTCACCTTAATGGCTTTCAATAATGACTCCATAATGTCAGCTCATGTGTCATTAAAATGACATTTAAAATATTGGGGCCATTGAGTTATGAGCCGCCTCAAATTAGTTTTGCTTCAGATCTTTGATGTAAATGTTTTATTTGAATATTTTTGATTCTCAGTTTATCCCCATATTAAATGTTTATGGTCTGTGTGGCTCAATGACGTGTTCAGGGCCCAAACGGACTCGTTGCTTCTTAAGAGTTCAGACTGGTGTGGATACAGAATACATTAAAAAACTGGGCAAAAAGAGAGATTGAGCGCGAGAGCTTTTTCTCATTTACCTATGTGTGGTTTCACTTCCGTTAAAGCTACAGAGGAAGAGCAGCAGTGACTTTTGTAACCGTCTGCGTGCGCGCACACACAGACACACAGACACACACACCCACACCCCCAAGGGCTCAGCATCACACTGGTCGTTATGACAACGGAGTAAAAACACACAAACAAATTCAGACTGATTTTAGGAATGAGAAAGACATAAGCAAGACGAGACCTGATTTCAACCAGAGATCTAGTTTATATTAATTTAAAATGTTTTTATTATAATTTTTCTTAGTGTTTAGTTTTTGTAATACAAATAGTTTTTTAGTCTTAGTTAAATAGTTGTTATTTTTATACTTTATTTACATTATATCTGTTATATTTTCTGGGTTTACTATCAGATTTGCTTCTGTTCCATTTATAAGTTTTTTTTTTTTTTGTTTGTTTGTTTGTTTCTGCCCGTTTTTAGAGGTTTATTTACAGGACATATGGAAGTTTGGGAAGTACCTGGGCCCCTAAGCACCAGTGGGCCTCGAACCACAGACTGACTGGTTGCTAGGGCCTCTGAGTAATAACAGGAAAAACAAATTCACTCCACAGACACGCAAAGCCTTCTTAACTTTATCAGTCTGACAGTTTGTACCTGTTTCTAATTCAGTTATGAATGTCTCATACAAACCAAAGAGCATCTCACCGAGTAACTAAGGGTGTGAAATACTAATGACAAAATGCAAATCTCCACTTTATTCAGGTCTATGAACGTTTCCCATTTCTGATTGATTTTATTTAGCTCTTAGATAATGCAACTGAAAAATAAAACAGTTAAATGTTTTTAATTAGAACAGGTTTTATAAATTGCAATTTTTAAAAATGGTAGCAAACAGCAGCAGCTACAGTGGTTACAAAGAGCAAATGAATATTTAAATATCTTTAAGGAATTAAAAAATTATTTTACAGCCAATAACGTGAGATTTTATTAGTGTTTGATCGGTGTTTTGTCGATGTTTGGTTGGCACTTTTGTAATGTTTATTTAGTTTGATTCTTGCTTTGTGTTAGATTGGCACTTTATTGGTTTTTCATCAGTGCTTTGTCAGTGCTTGGTTGGCTCTGTAGAAGTGTTTGTGTTTGTTTTATTGATTTGTGTATTTGTTCGGTGCTTTATTGGTGTTTATTCAGTGCTTTATCGATATTTGTTTGGAGCTTTAGCCATGTTTGGTTGGTGTTTGTTCCGGTAGGTGTTTTTTTTTTTTTCTTTTTTTAAATTGATTTGATTTGGATATTTGTCTTTTGACAGTTTGTATTATCTGTAGGGGGCGCTGTTGATTAAGTCGGTCCTTTTGATGTTGATTAACGTTTGAAGTCAGGGTCGATCATTAATTTGAGTTCATCATTAGATACAAATCCCTAAACGTAATGCAAATAATAGGCTGAAGGTTTAGATCTATAAATAATGAAGCAGAACTACCTGATATTGGAGGAGAAATGGGTCAAAGGCTCAGTAAATATGATGAGGTTTTATTTTATGTCCAGGTTTTTTGTTTGAGTTTCTTTTTAAAATGTATTTTTTTTCCAGTTTGATCCTCTGACCCCGGTCTCGGCGACTCTGGACCTGCTGCTGGTGGAGGACGTGGTCGTGACCCCTCAGTCCGTCTCTATATATAACCATCCTGATGTTCGGGTACGAGCCCACCCCATTTTAACACCTTAATTAACTTTTCTTTAGCTGTAATGAATAGTTAAATTTATATAAATTTTTTTTGTTGTTTCTCAGGCGGACCTTAGTCTGCGGCAGGGCTCTGGGTATTTTTTTGTTAATACGAGCGTGAGAGGAATAGCTGAGGTCGTGTTTCGGGAGGCTCAGGGAACCGCTGAGGTGGGTGCAGCACCGGACCGAACCTGGGTTTGAACACAAGCATGTATATAACGTTTTCCTACTCATAACGTCCTCTAGGTGGTGCCGGTGCGAGCGGGCGTCCTGCAGGTGATGGTCCACGACCTGTGCCTGACCTTTCCAGCCCCTGCCACGGCTACGGTGCACGTGTCGGACATCCTGGAGGTGTACGTGCGCGTGGTGGACAAGGTCAGCAGATAAACATCCCATAATTCCACAGCTCAGACTCAGGTTGGCACCTTTTAAACAGTAAAGTTTTGGGTTTGTCATTCAGGTGGAGATCGGGAAGTCGGTCCAAGCGTACGTCCGGGTCCTGGATGATAACAAGACGCCGTTCCTCGCCCAGTACTTCCCTAACATGAAGCTGAAGCTGAAGGCAGCGTCCAGCATCGTGTCCCTACAGTGAGTGTGTGTCTGTGTGTCTGTGTGTGTGTGTGTCTGTGTGTTAGAGACCTTCTAATGTAGCCTGTCCTTCAGACCTCTCTCGGAGCACTCGGAGAAGGACACGGCCACGTTCCTGGTGAAAGGTCTGTCCATCGGACAGACCAGTGTCTCTGCGGTGGTGACTGATAAGGACGGGAGGACCATCACGTCGACCCCTCAGCAGATCGAAGTGAGAATCTGTAAATATTTCTGACTGTAAGACAAAAGCTGGACTCGGGCTTTAGGTACTTGAGGTCTTGACTCAAGACGAGGCTAAGATGTGGGCACCACACTCTGGACTTGGATTCACAGGCTGCATACGAGTCTGGACTTGGAACTTTAGGGCCAGGGCCTAGACTCTCAGGACCTGAATGTCTGGGCTTGGGAGTTTAATGACATGGTCTTGATCAGATTTACATGGAATCATATACTAAGGCACCATGAGTTTGGACTCAAGTGGCAGGGGCTAGACCAGATTTGCGTGGACTTGCATGTTAGCGATTTTAGGACTTGTACTCATGCCAGAGACTAGGGACTGGACTCAGGACCTTAGTGACAAGGTTTTGACTCAGAACTTGGGTACTAGAGACTTAAATGGGCTTGCATGCTAGAGACTTTAGATGAGACTAGGATTTGGACATCATGCTCTGGACTTGGATTTGCATGCCATAGGCTAAGGTCTGGACTCGGGACTTTAGTGTCAGTCCACTTTAGTGGACTTGACCAGATTCGCATGGACTATGGCACTGGCATCGGACTTTCAGGCCTCATGTTCCTCTCTGATGTTGTTTGAGGACTTCATGTCTGTAATTGTTTTTTTTGTTTTTCTTTAGGTCTTTCCTCCGTTCAGACTGCTCCCCAGGAAGGTCACTCTGATTATAGGTGCAGCCATGCAGGTCAGTATTTACTCCAAGATCAAATGGTTTCCTGAATAAAGCAACTGGATCCATTTTAGCGCTCCACAGATCCCTTAAAGAGGAACCAACAGACTGATACAGGCCAGAAATACGTCTGCAATTTTAAATCTTAATCTTACTGATTTAATGTGATTGTCTGTTTTAGCAAAGGGGTCGTGTATATGGTGGGGAATGCTGAAGGACTGGGACTAGTTTAGAGCAAAAAGCAAAAATGGGAGAGTTTAAATAAATAAACTAACAAAAAAATAACGACAACAGTCCGGTTTATCAGAGATCCTGTTTAAAATTTTAAAAGGCACCATTTGGGCAGATGCTCTCACACTTTGAGGAAACCCAAGTTGGAGTCTGATTGGGTTCCATGTAGATATGATTGGTTGTAATGCAAAGGAAGTGATGTCAGGCAGGGACCAACTCTGTGCCACTGGGCAAAGGTGATCTTTGGGTAAAATGAAAGTGGTTCCATCTAATGGTGGGAAAAACAATCGTCTGTTTTGGTTTGTTTATATTGTTAATTAGTTGCTTGGTTATTTTTCTTTTATTCTGTGTTTGGTTACTCATTTAGGTTTTTTTTGTGCTTGTTTTTATTAGTTTGGGTTTTTCATTGTATGTTGCTATGTTGATTTTTTTTTTAATTGTTTGCTAGGTTAGTTATTTGTTTGGTTGGTTAGGTAATTTGGTTGGGTAATCATTTGTTTAGTTAGTTTTCTTTATATTATAATTTTTGGCTGTTAGTTTGAGTTTTTGCTCTTTTTATTTTTGCCTGATTAGTCATTTTTTTGTTGTTTAGTCACTTAATTATGACTTTTTTCTTTTTGTTTAATTGTTTAGATTTTTGTGTGTTTGCTTTATTTTTGTTTGGGTTAGTTTGGGTTAGTCGTCTTATTTTATGATTGATTGTTTGTCGGGTTGTTTGGTTGGAATCAGATGTCGTCTCAGTGTTTGTTGGTCATCCTAGGATAGAGAAGGGGAGGAAGAAATCCTGTTCTTTGGGATGTTAGGGTCACAGTGGCAAGGCAAAATGACCTAAAGATCATAAGGCTCAGTAGAGAATCGGTTCTGTTTGGGCTTCCTTTTCTATTAAACAGAATGTAAGAGGTATTATTTCCTTTCTTGCCTTTTCTCCTGTTCTGATGGACTCTCTCTGTCTCATGACATAGATCACGTCTGAAGGCGGCCCACAGCCCCAGTCCAACATCCTGTTCTCTCTGAGCGATGTGAGCATAGGGTCCATAACCGGTGCTGGGCTGGTCCGAGGCCTCGCCGTGGGTAACGTGAGCGTTACGGGAGTGGTGCAGGCTGTGGACGCTGAGAGTGGGAAGCTGGTGGTGATATCACAGGTACGGTTTATGTTCTCTGTGAATCAGTTTGTGGTTTTTATCGTGTAAAGCTGTGATTGATTTAATGCTGTGATCGGGGTGGATGCTCACAGGACCGAGTGGAGGTCGAGGTCATCCAGCTGAAAGCCATACGGATCCGAGCGCCCATCACCAGAATGAAGACCGGCACTGTGGTGAGCACTCGCGGAACAGATACTGAACTTCTACAGATCTTAAACATGACGTTTCTGATCAGGCTGGGTCAGAGAGTGGAGACTAGCAAAGGTCGTGAAGAAATGGAGTTTGAATTTGTATGATCGGTGACACCGAGGCCGGAGCTACACACAATAATTAAAATGGAGGATTAATTAGTTTTCTCTTCTGTTCCAATACTGGAATAAGTTAAAAACCTTAAATTTGCTATGTAGTTAGCAAGATGCAGGAGATGATGAGCGAGGAAGCAGAACATTCCTTCAGGGTTCTGTTTTGATTCATTAATAATAGAAAGTAGCATAAAAATGCTTAAATCAGCTTGAATCGTGAGTGAGATGCAGGCGATGATGAGCGAGGCTTCATTTGCATCCTCATGCTTTCTCTTAAAGATAGAATGAATCTCTTATTTATTCACACTTTGCGTTCGTCTCCATCCTCAGTCCCAGCCTGTAACATTAAGTACTAACATTTCTCTCTAAATTAATAACCAGACGTATTTTACTAACACTATTACGTAATTTTTCTAATCGTGTATCAGATGCCGGTGCACGTGATGGGATTAACGAGCAGTGAGACTCCATTTTCCTTTGGGAACGCCCTGCCGGGACTCACCTTCCACTGGAGTGTGACCAAGAGAGACATTCTGGACCTACAAACTCGCCACTCAGAAGTGAGACACGGACTTTGTGAACTTTCAAAAACATCTGGTGTTTGCATAACAACAATAAGTGTAGCAGTTTGTCAGCGTTGTTTTTCGTTTGATTTCTGGCTCTCTGTGCTATCTGACCTGCGCCGTACTCTTTGGGGTCCTTCCGTTTTGTGATCCACGCACTTTTTGGAGGTTTATTTGTCCCTCCTCCTCTTCCTCAGGCCTCTGTTACTCTCTCCTCTGAGCACAACTTTGCCATGAGCGTGTTTGGTCTCAGTAAAGGCCGTACGGGACTGAAGGTGGTAGTGAAAGCTGCTGTTCCTGGCTCTGGCCATCTGGAGGGAAACAAACTGGAGCTGAGCGATGAGATCCAGATCCAGGTAACGCTGTCTATCATGTGTCTGTTAGATGTAATGTGATGGGAAAATAGTGAAATATTGTGCAGGCCAGGTCCATTAAAAGCTTAAGATGGACCGTGTTTTGTTCTGGGCCCCTTCACTGAATGTTTACGTAATTTACGTTTATTTTCTGTCAGGTTTATGAGAAACTGCAGCTGCTGAACCCAGACGTGCGAGCAGAGGAGATCCTCATGTCCCCAAACTCCTTATTAAAACTACAGACCAACCGGTGAGCACAGCACAGGGGCTTTGGGTCTCTAACCTGCTTAGACTTAATAGTGTGTGTTTTTATGGTACCATCGGTACCATGTATTGATTAAAATATTTTGTTAAAGCAGCTTTAATACGGTTACAGTTGGTAAAACTGAAGCTTAATTCCTACCTGGTTTATAGAGTCTAATATTGCTTAAATAAACATCCCGTTATTTGTGCAGTGACGGTTTGGGGGCGCTGTCGTACCGAGTGCTGGACTGTCCTGATAAAGCTCCTCTCATCCACGTGGACGACGGAGGTCACCTGACCTCAGGCTCTCTGACTGGCACGGCTTCCTTACAGATCACGGCTCAGGAGAGCTTTGGTGTGAACCAGACCATGGTCCTGGCCGTGAAGGTGAGTTCGGATCTCTGTGAGTGTTTGTACCGGAATGTAAGCGGTGCCGCTGAGTGATGGGTTTGTGTTTGATCTGCTCAGGTGGTGACGGTGTCGTATTTAAGGCTGAGCACCGCTCCCGTCCTGCACGCCGCTCATAAGGAGGGTCTGTCCGCCGTCCCACTGGGGACCGTCCTGACCTTCACCGTTCACCTGCACGACAGCAGTGGGGAGGCCCTGCACAGCCACAACTCTCACCTGACCTTCTCCACTAACAGGTACAGCTCAGATTCTCTTCATAGGACTCGGACATCAGACTCGACTCAGACTCCCATCCTACGGACACGACTTGGGCTCATTCCCCAGTTATGAGGCCTCACTCAGGTTCTACAGACTCAGACACACATTTGGACTCAAATGCCACAGATTCAAAACTCAAGTCAGACTCGCGACTCGCAATCCACAGACTCGAGACATGACTCAGATTTGTAGGCCTCAGAATAGCACGCCACAGACTTGAGTCAGATTCTCGCCCTTTAGACTCAACACTCGGACGCTACAGGTTTGAGACTCAAATCAGACCTGAAATTTGTTTTGGGGACACACGCCGCAGATTCAAGACTCAACTCTGACTGTAGATTCAGAATCTCACCCTTTAGACTCAAGTCAGACTCACATTCCACAGTCTTGAGATTTAAATCAGACTCAGGATACAACTCACCTAAACTTGGACCCTTAGTCCAGACTGGCATGATTCAGGTTTGCATGGTAAGGACTTGTCTCGAATCAGATTTGAAATTTGACTCCTGCACTTTAGACTCGACTCGAGACTCGGACGCTGTAGACTTGAGACTCAAATAAGTGATTTGACTCAACAATCGGACTCGCACCACAGACTTGGGACTCAAATCAGACTTTGGATTTGACTTGGGCTCTCACCCTGTCATCTCAACTTGGACCCTCATGCCTGGACTTTGATTTGCAGTGCTCGGTACCAGGCCTCGACTTGGATTTGAGACTCAAATCAGACTTGAGCTTCATCTCAGACTCCCACCCTATAGACTCCAGACTCAAGTCAAATTATGCCCGAAACTTGACTGGATTCATGGAAAATGTCTTAGAAAATTAAATTCTACTTAAATGTTGTTTTTCTTAACTTTTTTGATCTTGGTGTTTCTTACAAACCTTTATGGGTTTTTTTTGTCTCTTTAAATCTCTCTCTCTGCAGGGACGACCTGGTGCAGGTGGGTAAGGGAGTGAAGAACGGCTCTCTCACCGTACGGACGGTGAACGTAGGTCTGACCCTGCTGAGCGTCTGGGACTCGGAGCAGGCCGCTCTGGTCGATTACGTGGCCCTGCCCGTCCAGCACGCCATCCAGCTGGGTGACACCCACAACCTGGTGCCCGCTGACGTGGTGTGCTTCTCAGTTCAGCTGGTCAGCCCTGAGGGTGAGGGTTTAACGGCCACTCACTCACCTATCTCTTCATCCTCAGAATTATGGGTGTTAAGTTTGGAGCTTTTTGTTCTTTAGGACTCTCAGGAACCTGGAGCTCATCCGCCAACGCCATCCTAGAAATTCATCCCAAGACGGGAGTGGCCGTAGCCAGAGACGTTGGGACAGTCACGGTCTATTACGAGATACCAGGGCAGCTGCGCACCTACAGAGAGGTGAGACTGGGTGTACGGTCAGCCAAAAGGGTCACAAACTCCAGGCTTTATTTATGAATATCTACGTGCTTTTGTCCCTGTGCCAGGTGGTCATCGGTAGCGTCACCAGGACGGCCGCCATGGTCCCATCAGGAACTGCGGGGAACGAGAGAGCGACCCGGGTACTGCTCACCACCAGAGAGCGCGGAACCAACCTCATAGGTACGACCGAAGCATCAAAATAAAATCATCAAAGTATATCGAATATTATTGTTTATAAACCGAATATTGTTCTCCAGTGAAAGCTTCAGCTCATTTACCAAAAAACCCCCAAAAAACAGACACCTTTCAACAAGAAAAAAGTGCTAAATACAGTTTAGAAGTGCTGCTGTAATTGAATACATATCAGTACGTAAAATCATTTTAAAGGTATTAAAATAAGTAAGTTATTGTCCGTTTTCAGTTCAAGCAATAACGACATGAGAAGTTGAAAATAAAATCTAAAAACTTACTAATAACCTACTAAAAACTAATGAAAAATAAAAACTTGAGATTATAGATGAACAATTATTTAATTTTTTAAAAATCATTTGAATTTATTAAATGTTAAAAAGTATGAAAAACCTGAGACCTTTAGTGTTGTGTTGTGTTAATGCAATATGCTCTTTATTATTATTTTTTTCTCCCTCTGTCTTTCTAAAGTAAATTTTCTCCTTTTTCTCCTGTTAGGGTTTGTCTGCATTCTATCGATTCCAAAAAATGCGCCTAATGTTTATATTTAATTTTATTAAAATTTTATATTTGATTTTTAAAAAAATATTTTGTCTTCACTGTACTAATTTATATGTTAAGCATGTTTCTTCCTATTTAAACCTATTATAAGTAAAAAGCTTAAACTTGAAGATATTTAATTGGTTTTCTTCGGTTATTGTTTTAGCAACCAAGGAGCAGAATTAATTTTTTTTAAACAGGTTCCTGATTCTTTGAATTTTAGAACCAGTTTTTGAATCTGAACCGGGTTTTGATATCATCCATATTTTTAGATGATATGATATGGATTTAAATACACGGTTTAGAACCAGAAACAAAAGCTGATATAGTTTAAAGAGGTAACGAGCCAATTCAATTCTGGTCTGATCCAGTAAAAGAAGAACAATGTGCTTTATATTCTAATATAAAACTGTCAAACATGTTTTTTTTCTTTATGCTCTTACACAGATCGTTAAATCGTTTCCCTTCATTACTGAGAGTTAATGACTGTTTGTGTAACGTGTCCTTTCTACGTGTGTGTGTGTGTGTGTGTGTGCGCTCAGGAAGCTGTTCGTCTGTGCAGTTGGAGAGCATCTCCTCTCTCCATCCAGAGAAGTCCATCAGCTGCCATCTGCAGTTCAGCAGTGGGGCGTTGGAGTTCTCCGCCCACGACGTTTACCACACCCACACCGCCTTCGACACGACCACAGGTCTGAACATCAGCGTGTTTTCCTCCAGTTAGATATCTTATACAGAACCCGAGCAGTGACCCGGTGCTTTGGTCCCTCAGGTCTGTACAGCTGTGTGCTGACCCTCGGGCCGATGACGGAGCGGCAGATCGAGGCTCTGACCGCGTCCCAGAGCCGGGTGGTGGTACGGGCCGACGTGGAAGGGAGCCGCTTCTTGGGAGAACACGTCGGCACAGAGGTCCAGGTCAACCCGGGCTTCTACTCGGACCGGACCCACATCATCCTGAGCGGCCCGCAAAGGACGGCCGATCTCACCATCTACGGATCGTCTGCACTGCTTCAGAACCTGCAGGTAGTTTCTTCACATTAATGCTGGGTTTTTTTTGTGCTCTTGGTGTGACCTTTGCACGCCTCCTCTTGTCTGTCAGGTCAAGTCGAGCGCGCCGTCCATATCGGTCCAAGAAAAGGAGGTTTCTCACACGTACCCGAGCTTCGTCCGCTACACGGTGGCCCTCGTATACCCCCGAGACGTGACGTCCGCTACTCTGACCGTGACGAGCTCCTCCAGTGAGCAGCAGCTCCTCGTTCCTGTCACGGTTCTACACGGGCAGGACGCTGCCACCTCCCCTAAAGGTGGGTTTTTACTCCTCGTCAGTTCCACTCCTGTCTGAAGTTCGGAGATCTGAAGCTGTTTTTGTCGTGCAGTCGGTGCGGTGCGGGGTGAGGCCGCCGGCATACTCCAGCAGTTTATGGACTCCTACCAGGTCATGTTCTTCACCCTGTTCGCCCTCCTGGCAGGGACGATGGTCATCGTTATCGGTAAGATAAGAGTTAAAGGCTATAAAAGGTTACAAATCCGTCTCTAAAGGGGCTGTCACAGTGCCGAAAAGTGTGCGTTGCTGCCGATTTGCGGACAAAAATGTGAATTTTCCGCAGTAATCCGTCGTGGACGTCCCCCCAAAGCCTTAAGAATGCGTAAAGTCAGCCTTTCGTTTGAGTTGTGGGTGCGTTGGGA
>JAVSBU010009796.1:0-15043 GCA_033118015.1 Loricariichthys derbyi | reverse complement strand
ATATATATATACACACACACACACATATACACACACACAGGTAGAAAAGGTTGAGGAACCCTGATTTAAAGCAACTAACAGCCACAGCTCTTCTGTCCTTTTTACCGAGAGCTTGTCCCCAGCCCAGACAGTACCGCTTATCACTTAAATAAAATAATAAAAAAAGTGTAAAAGTTCATTAGCAAAAAAGATCCAGAATTTTGTTTTCATCTATACAATATCTACATAAATGAAGACCATATCATCCCTAATGTTAGTATCATTACCACAACAGTCTACATTTGCTGTAGATTATTTGAATGTAAAACTTAACACTTTGTAACACAAATATTTTTTATTTATAAATTATAATTAGCTACTTCCATATTTAATTTCTGTATAAGATCAGCTGTAGCCACCAAAAATTCCATCCTTCTCATTTTGATAGTACTGAGGAACATCTTCCCCAGGTCAATACACAGATTCATTGATAATTTGAACAAATCAATAAATCGTGGTTATTAATCCCTGGTTTTAGATGTCTGGGTTTGTGTCCAGAATTCAGTATCAGATTAAATACTGTGGTATTCCAAGAGCTTCTAATGCTTAGAATGTTAGCACTTCTTTACTGATGATCTCTGAGTCCATCTGGTCCACTTTAAACATTTGTTATTGATTGGTTTTGTAATTGGCTGATCTGTAGGGTTCTGGCTGCCTTTAATAGTTAATATCAGCTCATTATTTTTCCTTTTCTTTGATAGAAGTGTCCAGTCCGCCCCAAAAATTCACTCCACAAAACATGAACAAACTGCTTACATCAGAGGTCGTTCCCACCTGACCCATGATCGATGAGGGGTGACCCCTAGGACACGTCCTTACCAAATGCCCTAAATTCTATAATGAATATTAAAAACTCTCAATGGAAGGAATTTTCTACCAAGATTAAACAATCACTCATTCTTATTCTTAGAGACACTGCACACACATCTTAAAATTACCTTATAACCAGTAAAGTTCACAGTATATTTCTTCTACCGTGTAGATAACTAACCTTGTAATGCCAGAATCAGAATGTCTTTATTTCTTCAAATAAAAGACAATATAAAAAGATAAGTATGACTAAAAGAAAATCAGGGTGTTAAACTACAAGCATTTAATATAAATGTTTGTAGGAGCTGTGATGATCTCCATCTCTAAAACATTTCCATACAGTAGGGATTTGGACGAGCAGATCTTTAATCATTAATGTTGAACATTGTTTATAGTTTCCAGAAGGAGCTAATGGTCACTTCAGTCTGTATCTTTGATCTATTTCTCTGTCTGTCTGTCTCCTGCCGGCTCGCTCTCCGTTTGTCTCTGGGTCCGTCTCAAACCCTAGTGAGATGTAGGCACTAACTACATAGGCAGCTTTTTAAGAAGGACCATTCTCCCATCCGTCCTCATAAGACAGATCGAGACGCTCTAGTTAGAGAGCCATTGTATCATTGTAACTGGTATTTACTTAGCTCAGCTGCTAGTGTCACCTCAGTCTAAATTCCACATTAAATGCTGTTTTGTGTGGTTTCATGACAAGAAACCAAAGAAATTTAGAATGATTTCACTGCTCGTAGTTCTGCTGGCTGCACTGCTCCCATCTGCTGTGTTTTTAAAACTTGTGTGCATTACATTGTGGAATCTCCTAAGCGATTTCAGTGGGCAGCATTTTTTTAGGTATCTAAAATCTGGACGGCCTTCTTGTCTGGAGCTTGCATAATAAAATCCTGTTTATTTAGGGAACTCACTAGGTTTGGACAAAGATTCAGTGTCCATCATAGTGCTGTAACCACGATCTCTAGAGACGAGTTCAAGTCATGACCAAGACTTTTAGTAGTTCGGACCGAGTTGAGATTGAGTGACCAAGACAAGATTAAGATTTTTTTTCATCATACAAGAACTAAAGGAAGAAAACTGAAAAATGTAATTAGGTTGTAATTCATTATCATTCATTATACATGATGGAAACTGCCTGGTGGAAAAAAGCTCACACTCTAATATAACACCTTTAGCATTGATTATGGCACCCATTCTCTGTGGCATCATTTCCACAAGCTTCTTCGATGTCACAACATTTATTTCTATCCAGAGCTGCATTAATTTTACCCCAAAATCTTGTATGGATGATGGAGATTTGGACCCACTGCCTTCTCCAGCACATCCCAAAAATTCTCAATACGGTTCAGGTCTGGACTCTGGGGTGGCCATGTGTGAAAATGACGTCTCATGCTCCCTGAACCACTCTCTCACAATTTGAGCTGGATGAATCCTAGATTTGGATCATCTTAGAATATGGCCGTGCCATCAGGGAAGAAAAAATACGGCGCCTCCCTGAAATGAGTTTCCGCACACAAAGTTTTGATTTCTTGGGGGGCTTGACACTTTCAAGTTGTAAACAGGGGGGGCATGAGGTAGAAAAGGTTGAGGAACCCTGTTCTAACAGATCACAAACAGAAATCACCACCACCATCATATTTCTCATTTTAATTCAGAAATATACGAGTAGTTAGATGGTTTTGCATGCACAGGATGTTTGAGATCAAGATTACAGGTACTCCCTGTTTTGCGATGATCTGACTTATATTTTGACTTTTAGCAGAAACCATCATCAATTTAGAATAAATAAGCTTTAAGTTAATGACTTGGTCCAACTGTAGTTTAATACAAGTTTAGTACAAGTACAGATTCTAGACCTCTATAATCTGACAAATTTAATTCTGTATTTATTAGAAGCACCAGCTATTGAAAGCCCTTGGAAACCTTACCTTCCATCCTTAGCATAGCATAGCAGCGTTAGTCTAAACTAAAACTAAACAGAACATGCGCTCATAGGAGACTAAGAAGCCTAATATTTTACTAAATCTAATCTGATCGGTTTCTGCAGAAGGCTTCCGTCTTTGCTTTTAAATGATAGCCCTGCTCCTGAGCCAAGAGACTATAAAATCAAGAGGAGATATTGATCTACCAGATTTACATAAATGGCAGCTGGCTGGAGTGGCCACTGTGTTTAAATTAAAGTCGCTCTTGAATAGACCCTCCAAGCAAAGCCTTTGGTCTCCTCAGCCAACTTTCTATTGTAGTTTAGATGATGAAACATGTATATAAATCAATAATCCAACGTAACATTTCAGGTCTGCTAAGAATATCTACACAGGACACAGACTGCTTTCTGGCTGACAATCCAGCTTAACTCCATTTGCTTACTTTTTTTATACAACGCCCATGCCTCTCTGGCACAGAAAATTAATGAGCATATTAGAAACGCTTTGTCATAGAGAGAAATGGCACAACACTAATTACGTAAAGAGCGAGAGGACATGCGTAAGAGCAGTCCTGAAGTGAACAGGTCATAAAGAGAGGAATTAATCACTGACATCTGATAAAGCCTGTACAATAGTACAATCTCAAAATGAGCTAGAAAGACAAATGTGGACATTTTATTTAAATTATTGAGTTCTGCTATTTTAGTAACACTCACTTCTAACACGTTCCTAACGATTAGTACACATTTATGGATGCTCCATAGAAATATTGGCAGTAGAATGAGCTGCACTGATACCTAGAGACCATCAACAGGAGACATTTATTTGTAGGGTGACCAGACATCTCAATTTTCCCAGTTTTGAGCCCTTTGTCCTGTGTCCCTGAGGATATTTAGAAACCTATTATATTGTCCCAATTTTACCCAACCTTTGTCTAACCAATGTAATGGCTTACAGCACACAGGACTCATTCTCTTTTGGCTGTTTGTATGTCAGTCACAAAGTTGTCATAGCGATGGAAATAGACCAATTAAAATGCTCAACAGTGTATCACATGTCCATGACGTAATGCTCAATTTGGCTCAAGTCATTGATGATAGGCGTTCCCTAAAGCCCCGTTTACACAGACGGTTTAGTCGGCGGGTAGTATGTAGACCAAAGTTCACGGTATAATGGCGGTGTAAACTGTGGCACTACAGGAAGGGAAAGGATGAAATGGTGATTAAAAAGTATCAAACGCTGTTGTTCGCGTTGTAGCTTAAAAACTTATTTTTACTTGTTGTCAAGAACTTTCAGAAAATGTCTAAATGTCTCATGCTCCACAACAGAAAGTGGAAGGCTGCTGCCAATAATTAAATCCTTGATTACATTCTCATTAATGGCTTCTTGGTGAGATTGAATTGTACATTTGAACTCACAGGGGTGTGACAAGTTTATTTCCAGATGTCTGTAAAAATAATTAACAATACTTCAGATAGGCACCGTTTATGGTCGAGACCAAACTCGAGTACTACAGCACTAAAAGAGTGTATATCAGATAAACTCTTAAGCTTATAAGGCATGATACAATTCTCTAACTTTAAGAACTGAACATAAATTTGAAACAGTTTGATTTTGTCTGTTAAACCTTTAAAATCATGACATTCATGCAAATTTGCAGCCTAAAAATTACTTCAGTAGTTTCAAAAACGTTTGTTCCTACCTTCATAACTTCAAGTCACAACACTTCCTTACCACGACTGTTGGGGCCATTGAGCAAGTCCGTAACATCACAATTGGTTGGAAAGTAAGACTGTTCTATTTGGTTGAGGTCAGCCAAGTTCTTCCACACCATTCTGGACCTTGCTTTGTGCACTTATGAACAGGAAGGAGCCATCCCCAAAGTTGGGAGCATGAAACGGTCCAAAATCTTGGTATGCTGAAGCATTAAGAGTTCCTTTCATTGGAAATAAATGGCTGAGCCCAACTGTTGGACTATGGACCTGAAGGTCCAGGGTTCCATCCCACCTCTTCCAAGCTGCCACTGTTGGGTCCTTGAGCAAGACCCTTAACCCACAATTGCTTGGGTTTTAAGAATTTAAGTCGCTCTTGATAAAGGCATCTGCCAACACCATTACTCCCCCACCTTAGCACCTTTATTGCACAATGCAGTCAGACAAGTACCATTCTCCTGCCAACCACCAAACCCTCTTCCATCAGATTGCCAGATGGAGAAGTGTACATCACTCCAGAAAACACATCTCCTCTAGAGTCCAGTGTCTGTGTGCTTTACACTACTCTGATGTTCTGCATTTCACTTGGTGATGTACAGTTTGGATGCACTGCTCAGCCATGGAGAGCCATTCCATGAAGCTCTCTACACACTGTTTGAAGGTCCGTAGTGATTGACTCTGCAGAAAGTTGGAGACCTCTGTGCACTATGTGCATCAGCATCCTGATCATGCTCCGTCATTTTACGTAGCCTACCACTTTGTGGCCGAGTTGCTGTCATACCCAATCACTTTATAATATCACTGACAATCGACTGTGGAATATTTAGGAGCATCGTATCACTGTACCACGTTGGAATTCATTGAGCTTCTCAGAGGGATGCATTCTTTCCACAAATGTTTGTAGAAGCACTCTGCATGCTTAGGTGCTCGATTTTATACACCTGTGTCCATGGAAGTGATTAGAACACCTCAACTCAGTTATTTGGATGGGCGAATACTTTTTACAATATCGCGCTTGTCTCAGGAATTATTGAGTGCCTAGAGACAATCCATGTGGAGAACATGCAAACTCCACACAGTGTGTTAATCTGTGCTGATGACAACTCTACACTTGGGACAGTGCCACCCAGTAAAAACTTGGCCATGTGTATGAAATAAGATGGTACTGGAATAAAGAGTAGAAGGTCCATGGTTCAAGTCCTAGTGCTGTCAAACTGCCACTATTTGGGCCCTTGAGCAAGGCTCTTAACCTAGTATTGCTTGGAGTTGTACAACTGGCAGTGAATTTGTTAGTTTTGAGAATTATTTAGTCATTTAGCAGAGGTTCTTATTCAGAGCAATTTTCAACTGATAGAGACAAAAGCAATTGGGGTTAAGAGCTTTGTTTTTAAGAGCCTAAGAGTAGGAGACGGCAGAGCAGCAACTTGATCCACATGCAACCTAACTCAACGACTTTAGTAATGTCAAATATAAGGCCTCAATCATGTAATTTAAAGGTTTGTTTAAGAAGAAAATAGCTGCATAATGGGGGTGAATCTCCATTACATCATTTTATTAAACCTGTATTTAAAAAAAGTTACATATACACATAAAACAATTAGAAACATGCACGACATTACTGTACAGGATGAGAGAATCGCTTTTCAATATGAAAATAGCATTCTGATCAAACGTCATCTCACAGAGATTAAAAACATTCAAGTAGTACAGCACTATCAAAACAGTGTGTGCAGACGTAAAAAACCCTGCACCTGCTACAGACAGACCACACATGCTAATATCTCTTTAAAGCAAAACAAACTAAATTTTCCAAATTCGCACATTCAGCTCTTATCTCATGGATATGGTACCGTGACCCATATGAAGTTATAAATAAACTTTTTTTTTCCAAGAAAGGTGACAATAAAATGCAATGAACAATAGCTACAACAAAGCAAAATAAGCAACAGTAATTTAAAAAACAAAGAATCAAGATCATTCATTCCAGTTATTAATAGTAATAGACGCAGTTGATTGTTCAAATTACATTCGTTCCCATTTCCAATGCGGTTCTCCTTTGCACAAACGATTTCATGGTTTTCTCATTTAGCACAGACCTGTCTGAAAATCCCCAAATCCCTCAGAACCACAACGGGAATCTATAATGTACAACAGTGCTTGAAAGGTTGTGAAATCTTTTTAAATGTTCTATATTTCTGCAAAAACATAACCTAAAAAGCATCAGATTTTCACACAAGTCCTAAAAGACAGATAAAGAGAATCCAGTTAAACAAATGGCTAAATATTATACTTGGTCATAGAACAGGGATCTATTGAAGTCTAATCATCAGAACACATTTGTGACCCAATATGGCAAAACCAGGCATAATGCAGCAAATATCAAAATTGAGATAATGACTAATTATTACATATCTTCATGAAATAAGCTTTAAAATAAAGTTTATTTCATCGAAATATCTTGAAAAATAAAAATTCTACAGCTATTTGAAGTTCAGGAGTCCTGCCAGACTTTCCAAAAGTTGATTTTGAGAGAAAGGCTCCTAAAGTTTTCTTATAGTTCAAAATCAAAACACCATAGCAACCATGCATTAAATGATGTTCAATCCCTATGAAATTTGGCACATAATATGATACAGGGATAAGCGTCAAGAAAAAGTAAAGCTTGTGCTGTTATGACCACAATGCACGGCGCGACGGCGGTCATAGAAACTACACGGCTGTGTAGAAACGTGCTTGGAATAGTTAATGCTTCGTAAAATCTCGTTTTATTGGAGGAAAAAGATATAATTGGGGATGCCGTCATTAAAATACAGCAAGAAGGAATATCGTAGACGTGTCTCCATCGAAATATAGGCACTGGAATACACCATGCACGTCCTCAGAGCCGGTGAAAGTGGAGTGGATTTTCGCTTGTTTTCAGGTATTTATGGCCTATTTTACCCAGACCAGATCGTAAAAAAATTCATTTTTTGAGTGTTTAAGAATATTTTTTTTTATTGTTTAAATGGATTTGATGAATAGATTATGGTATAAGCTTGCCATTTCCGTCAAAATCTCAAAGTTGATCTGGGGGTGCATTTTTGTCACTTCTAATACTTTAACTTGCTCTAACTCAAAAGTACAATTTGCGACTTACGCTAGGTTTTGCTGTAGCGGGTTACAATTGTGGAAGTGCATCATGGCACACAGAAAAAAGAGATTTTGATTCTCATCAGGTTAGAAGAGGTTAAAAATAGAATATTCTGAATATTTGAGAAATGTAATTATGACCAAAAATGCCAAAAAAGCACTTTCTGTGTTTGACCAAATAAGTGAAAAGAAGTGAAAATCAATGACATTTTTGATGACACGATCAAATTGCTACCAGTGTGGAGTGAGGAGCGTTCTGTAAGTGCAGCAAACAACTTTATGGAAGCAGGGCTCTACAGTGCGAGTGTTTTGTTCACATTTGCGCCTTCATTTTAAAGAAATACAAGTGCACCACCGCCTGCTCCCTATTTAGGGCTTTCTAACAGACAATGGAACCCTAAGACTCATTAATGTGACCCTCCGATCGCATCACCAAATGAAGAATGCTTTTTATAGGTTTTTTCACAGGTCTGAATTCTAGTCTTTGCTGTCTAATGAAATGTTAATCTCATCATTTGTGCAACATTTCACGCCTACGTCTGTTTCTCATACACGAGGGGCTCTTTCCGTTACGCTGCCCCTCACCTCTGGAACTCACTCCCTTCCAATCTTCGATACTCTTCTTTTCTTTCTGAATTTAAGGTTCTTCTTAAATCTTATCTATTTTCTTCTAATTTTTCTTAGTTTAATTTATTTTTTGTTCTGTAGAGTGAACTTGAGCATTGTTAAAGACACTGTAGTAAGTGTAAGTTCCACTTATTACCTTAGACTTCTTTCTCACAAGGTGTGAAAACAAGAACAGATAAAATTTAAACAGAAGCT
The DNA here is from genome assembly GCA_033118015.1 of Loricariichthys derbyi. Lineage (NCBI taxonomy): Eukaryota > Metazoa > Chordata > Actinopteri > Siluriformes > Loricariidae > Loricariichthys > Loricariichthys derbyi. The sequence goes on along the minus strand of JAVSBU010009796.1, from coordinate 6,606 downwards.
AATATGAGGACTAACATGAGGGAAGATGTAAGCCCTGCTGTATAAGATCTATAGTTAAGTACATTTAGCTAGTATGGACATAAAATAAAACAACTATGTTTTTTAAGCAATAAAATTTCATTTTGGTTATTTAACGCAACAGTGCAAAACATTAAAAAAAATTTTTTTTAAACAAATTTTCGTTTTGGGCGATCCCTAGTTAAAAACATCTTTAAAGACTTTGGACTCCACCAATCCACAACGAGACAGATTGTGTACAATGGATTAAATTCAAGACTACTGTTACCCTCCCCAACCAACAAAGATCACTCCAAGAGCAAGTGAGCAATAATCAACCAGGTCAAGAAGACCCAAGGTGACTAACGGTCTAGGAACTAAAGGCCTGGCTAATATCAATTTTCTTGAGTCCACCATCAGGAGAACACTGAACAACAATGGCATGCATGATAGGGCTGCATGGAGAAAACTACTGCTCTTTAAAAAAACACTGCTGCCCATCTACAGTTGTTAAAGATCAAAGCCAGAAGGCTATTAGGAAAAAAGCAACGGAAAACCTTATCAGATCTGTTAAAGGTGGTGGTGGGAGTATCATGGATATAATGATGAAACAATGAATTGAGAATTATACCAGCAAATTCTAAATTAATTCTGAATGATTAACTACATAATCAAGAGAATGTGGATTATCCAGGAAGATGACAATCCAAAGCACACATAGTTCTACCAAAAATAGTTAGAGACTAAGAATAAAGTTATGTTTTGGAATGGCCAAAATCCTGACCTTAATTCAATAGAAATCCTTTGGAAGCAGTACATGTGAGGAAACCCAACATCTCATAGCAGAAGATGTGCTGTATGAAATAATGGGCTAAAATTCCTCCAAGCCAATCTGCAGTTACTGGAAATATTTAGTAAGAGTTATTACTGTCACACCAGCTATTGAAAGCAAAGGTCCCCATACTTTTGGCATGCACAGATATGTAATATCGGTTCATTTTCCTCATTAAATATAGGACCATGTCAACATTTTTCTTATTTGTATAACTGGATTCTCTTTACTGTCAGTACCAATGATGTTTTGGATCACATTTACGCAGAAATGCAGCAAACTTTAAAGGGCAACACTGTAAAGAAAGAGAACTGAATCAAAGCCACAAAGCAGCTCCAAACCCAGAATAGATTCTGACAGAGCTGTGTCTGTACAGCAAGTCTACTCGAAGCGGGGAGAGAAACGTCAGCTTGCCTTCACTTTGTGCTGATTTTCATTCCACTTTGAAATTGGAAATCAAGGCTTATGCAGCGGCGCTTGTGAAATGCTGTGCTTTGCATGACCTGAAGCCTTAGTAAATGCTAAAATATTCACCGTGGCCTTCCTCTGATCAGTCGTCTTACATTTTTTTTCCCAAGAGAAAAGGGGGGTAAATGATGCACAAATCCAGCTCTGACCGGACTGTTCTGATACAGTTTGATGTCTTGCACATCTCAGATCCATCTTCCCTCCACTGTCCTAAGAACCATTACTGTCACCTGCCCAGTCTAATGTGAGCTGCTCGGTAAAATATAGGGATGTGGTAATGGTTTCTGAATCACCATATGGATCAGACAGGGCATTTTCACTAGATAAAAAGATCAGAAACTACTGGGCTTCCAGGTCATGTGAATTTTGGGTCTGAGTAGATAAATGTCAGGAAGGACACCTGCACTTTATCCATTATTCAAGCTATAGATGTGGAACATTTTGGTGCAGCCATTACAGAAACCTCCTCACAGTCTTATGCAATTCTATAACGGTACAGAAAGTCTGCTGTTTTCTTTTCTAGCATTAAGAAGATAAACATTGATCGGCAACAGCTCAAATGGACTCTCGAGTAGAAAAGCATTCATCCCTTTGTTCAGAGATTGCAGGATAGCAGGGACGCTCTGTCAGGTAAAGGGATGTGTTCCCATTTCTCCAAGTTATCAAGGCGACACTAGCCATTCGTTTCTTAGCCCACGTGTACAAAAGGGATAGTTAGTGCCCTCCTCCAAAGTGTTTCATAAGCTGTCGTTAGCTGTAAAAGAGGCTGTAGCTGCTTTCATGTCAAGTGTAATACAACACACAAAAGGCCACACAGGCTTCTGCACAGGGAGATGATTTCTAACTGGGGCAGCTCAACTGGCGACTTGAGAATTTGAGTTTTCTGAAGACACACTGTTTACCAATTTAGATTTCAGGCTTTCTGACTCAAAATAATATACAGTGGTACCATGAGATATGAGTTTAATTCATTCTGTAACCGAGCTCGTTAGTCAGTCACCTCACATCAGACAAATTTCTCCATTTTCAAGTAACTGAAATAGATTTAACCCATTCCAGCCCTGTGAAACATCCTCAAACCATCCTAAATTATGAAATACATGTTTATAATTAAGAAATACACATGTATACTTTACCAATGCATAATAAATTATATGAAAGAAAAGAAAAGAGTGTTATTTAGAGTTCAGCTAACGGAGGAGAATGGAGGAGGAGGAGGAGGGATGCAGGCACTATAGACACAAACTAAAACTGCACTTTCTTTACTTAAAATGAAACCACAAACTTTTGATGGTGTCCTTTTGTTTAAGGATGGTACAAATTGTAGATGTATTGCAGTCGTACCAGTTCAATCACTCGTACACCACACTCATGTTTTAATATGATTTCTTGCTTTACTTCTATCAACATCATTCTCTTCTTCTCACCAATGGCTGGTGTTATCAATAATGCGCCAACTCGCCAACTAACGAAAGCTTCGTGAATCACTCGTATGTCGAAATATCACTTAGATCTCAAAAAAAAAATACAGACCGAATCGCAGCTCGTATCTTAAAAAAATTCGTATGTTGGGCTGCTCGTATCTCAAGGTACCACTGTATATGCAATCTTAACTGTACGTGATTCGAACCTGGGTCATTAGTGGTCTAGGCAGTTGCTGCGTTGCCATCTGAGAACATTCACATATTTTAGTTGTGTGTCCCACGACATTTTTATTTTAGACAAAAGTAGAAAATGCGTCCACAGAGAGAACCCCACTGAAATGAGTTGAAGCTAATGCTAACCACTCTCTCATTTCTTGCAGCAACTAAATTGGGGGAAAATAAATTAAAATGTACTTTTGCTTTGTCATCCTTGATAAACAGCTTGAGAGCTAACTAGAGAATAAGGCTATTTGTCAAATATAATGCAGCTTACCAGCTGACATACCCTAGTGGGATCTATAAAGTTGACATGTTGTTCGCTAACAGTAAATTGTAATCCAGCACGACGCTAAATTTGCACATGTTAAGAAAAATCAATTACATACTTCCTGATGTGTAACTGCTCTCCTGCTGCTAACTGCTGTCAAACCAGCATCATAATTTATGTCTCTACGGCAATGCTCCTCAACACTAAAGAAAGTCGATGATGTACGCTTAATTTAAACAGGCATGTATCTATTATAAAGAAGGCACAGCAACAAATCACAATTCATGAAACGGGCACGCTGAAGCTGCTGAACCTCAAACGGTACGCAATAAAATTTGTATAAAACCACTAAAATAACCACAGAGTTCCATATCAAAAGGAATTAAAAAGCACACGTTTAGACAAACAGTAGCTTAGCAACAAGAAGAGAAGGACATGACAAGGACATCATCTACTTTGGCATGTAACATGGAAGTAAGGCATTTTGTTCCCCTCGAGGGTCATGGAGACCTGCAGGAAAGTAGTGCATATGAACTATGACATCCGCGTACGGTACAATGAAAAAGATCTGAACATATTCGATCGCTTGCCACACTCACCATGAACCCACGATACGTCGCACGTAACATGCACACAAAACCCCGTAGCTCAGTCTGCCATAGTCTTTGTTGTTTTCATCAAATCTTCATGTTGCCGTCTCAGTGACGCATAAAACAAAATAGTCCCAATACAAGGCTCCATGATATGAAAGTAAGGAAGAGCACAAATGATTAAATTAAGAAGGATGTCACGTTGCCGTTTTCAGAAAGCTGACCTTGTGATTGTTAATGCGATAATTAAAAGTGAAGACAGAAGTGTGGCGGACGGATGGCACGCTGTCGAACTCCGTACACTCATACCTGCAAGAGAAGAAAGAGAAAATGTATCCATCAAACAGATACAATCATTTAACACACAAAAGAAGTCATTAGCAATTTCCCTTAAGCCTGCTTCATAACTGATTATAACACATTTTGTAGTACAGGTAGGGCTGGGCAAATAATCGAAAATTAATAGAAACTGACATTCAGAACCTTTAACCAGCGTAATCTTGCCCATGTACCATATTTTTTGGACAATAAGGCACACTTAATATCCTTTAATCTGAACAAAGATCGACAGTTCGCCTCATAATCCGGTGTGCCTTATGTATGGATTCTGGTTGTGCTAACCGATTTAATGTGGTACACGGTGCTCAAAAATCTGTAAAATGTTTTAGAATGGCTTTGGTAAGCAACAAAGTCAAAGCGCTTAATGGATTGATTGTTGTACCATTACAGCTACCGTAGTCAGGGGCCTCACGGAGTAATATGTAATGTACTTCAATATAATATCAGGGTGTGTTTGTTAGGACCCCAAAATGACGCCTGTTCAGAGACATGCTTACGAAGCAGATTTCTAACTCAAGGCTATCAGGTATGGAGTAGAACACGGGAATAGAGCAGCTACTAGAGAATTCAACATGAATGAATCAATGGTGCAGAAGTGGAGGAAGCATGAAGATGACCCGCGCCAAGTAAAGAAGATCAGAGTTACCGCGGTCACGCTATCTGCACTTGGAGAAATCTCAGTCACTTTCTACACTGAGAGTTTTCATGGACATCTAAACACTATTTTACGGGACCCAGCTGCAAAGCAGCGTTAGGAGAGAAACTGCTCAAGCTTTTTACTCTACAGATTGAAATTAAAACCAAACAGAGTATCCAAGGGAACAAAGCGCGATGGCCACAGTTAGAAGACAAACTTGTACAGTGGGATATTGAACAGCAGGTAGAAGCGTCTCTACAGTTTCTATTCGACTCTATTCAAACTTTCACGAAGAGCGAAATCATCACTAAACAGTTAAATAACAGCAATGAGACTGACTCTGATAATGACGAGAGGGATCCAGACATGCTTGATGCTGAAATCACCCAACAATTTACCTCAGATACTGAGGATGAAGAATTTGTTGGATTTGTGGAAGAGGAATGAACTTTAGTGAGTGTATTTTATCTTACAACTGGAGAGTTTCTGTGAATGAGTCGAATAAAGTTTGACTTATCTGACTGTTTTATTTCACTGAATGCACCTATGTGCCTTATGTATGGAATTAGACAAGGAATTGATATTGTGCTTTATAATCCAATGCGCTTTATAGTCTGGAAAATACTGTAGTTATTTCAGTTTGATTTAAATTCTGTTAATACGGTTTTTAAACTCTGTTAACACTGTCCCTGCTGTGCACGTTTAAAACATACTACTTCAAAAACATGACTCTAGTCATGTGCCTACGCCCTATACAGACAGCAATAACAACATACAATATGTAAAGGTTTCAAGAAGATGGAAAGAAACAATGGAGGCCATTTCGTAGCAGAATATGAAGGAGCTCAGCAGGTTTAAACACCTCTGTGTTCAAATTATTTTCTGCTTTTCACATGGCATTATTAAATTGTCTTATTTTTGCAATAAATGCAAAAGCTATTTTCAAATTTTTAGAGAACTTGCTTTTTGCAATTAAACTAAAATGTGACCATTTCCATAAGACACTTTCCTTTCAAGTGATGTGTGCTATGATTTCAATTGGTAGAAATATTCCCAATGTCAAAGAAAAATGTCCCAGCTTTAATAGCTGTAAATATTGACACAACAAACCTTTTCAGTAACCCCCCCCCCCCCAAAAAAAAAAAAAAAAAAGAATATTAATTGTAATCAAAGTGAAATGTTAAATTAATCATGATATTGATTTGAGGTCATATTGCTCAGCACCAAGTACAGGTAATTGATGTTTTACGACCACAGTCTCTTCAATGACCAAGTAATTAAACACAGCATGTATTTTTACTGCCATAAATATTATTTATGACATACAATGATGTTCTGTTTACATATTTATTTTTATGAGTAGTGATTTATTGTGGACTGTGGTAGCCTAGCGGTTAAAATGTTGGACAGAAGGTCCAGGGTCCAAATCCCACCTCTGCCAAGCTGCCACTGTTGGGTCCATGAGAAAGACCCTTAACCTACAATGGCTTGGATTTTAAGATTGAATCAATTATAGGCTGCTCTGGAAAAGGGTGTCTGCTAAATTCCATAAATGTAAATTAATATGTTACAGTGGACATTTTAAGATTAGAAAATTAGAAAAGTTTGTCTTCTGCTTAAATGTTAGCAGAACATTAAAAATAACTGCTTAAAAAGAAGATACTGCATTGCCACTCTGGAAATTAGCCTTTCTTCAACTCAAGTAATTCCCTCTTTGCTGTGTGCAGCCAGCGAGATTTGTTTATACACTGCTCAAAATAAAGGGAACACTTAAGCAACACAATGTAAATCCAAGTAAATCAGACTTCACATGGAGGCCACACACAATACTT
>JAVSBU010009498.1:0-15049 GCA_033118015.1 Loricariichthys derbyi | reverse complement strand
ACATGGAAATGAACTTATATTATATGTAATTATATTATATTAATATCACAAAAATGTATTAATATCACGAGGAAAATATATTATATTAATATTAAAAGCTCTGAATTCATACAGTCTGGGCTAGGGGCAGGGCTAAATTTGCATATATTCATTTCGCCTTTCATGGTAGCACCAAACTTGCCTTCGGGCTAAGTGCATCTTTGGGTGGAACTTGTACTATTTCATTGCTGTTTTGGACTATCAGCTGAATGTGACGTGATCTTACATAGCATAACGTGGCATACGGGGGGTTCTCGTCATCGCTCGGAAGTTTGCGCCGACTTTTTAATGAAGCTTTGCGTAGGATTCGACGTACAATCATGACACTCTGGAATGTATACGTGATCTGGCGAGGTTTAACGGTAGGATAATTTGCACACTATTCTCCACCCCCTTTTGTCTTGATTTTTGTTGTTAATGTCGAGGTTTTTTGCCCCGTGACAGCCCAGGTCAAAATACTGCTATGTCAGACAGGGGTATTAGGAGTGCATCAGCGCCGTGCCGCTAGGTGGCAATAAGAACCCACTAATCGCGGCGCGGCTGCCTAAAGATCCCTAAAGAGTGAGGCTGCTTTTAAAACGCAGAAGCAGCCTTCTTGTTGCAATATTAAATAAATTAATGTATGGGAAACACTGCAGTATCTTGGTTATTTAGTACTGATACACTATTTTACTGATATTACACTGATATACACTGATAGTACTGATACTGATACACTAATGTATTGCACTAAGAACTGATAAGTAATATAGTTTTCTGATGACTTCCAGATCATATAACGTGCAGTTTCACAGTACATATCATAGACACCATAGAGCTTAGATATTAAATTGTAAAGTCAGACAACAAAGCAGAAAAGAGACATCTGTAGAAATCTGTAAAAATGTGGTTGAAGCATTTAACTTTGGAATCAGTAACAAAACCCTTTCTGAGACTCAGGGGCTCCCCTGCGATCCTATAAAAGGATTGAGTGAATAAGAAATTTAATGAATGAATGTTTCCTCAAGGGTGACATGGTGGCATAGCGACTATAGTCGTCACCTCACAACTCTAGCATCCCATGTTCGATCCCAAACTCAGACACTGCCTGTGTGGAGTTTGAATGTCACGTGGGTTTTCTCTAAGTACTCAGGTTTCTTTCCTCACAATGAGATATGTATTATGTTAATTGTTCTTTTTTGTTTCTAAAGTATGTGAGTATGCGTATGAGTGTGTGAGTGTGTGCCCCCTACGGTGGATTGGTGCTCTGTCTAGTGTTGTTCCTGCCTAGTTTACACCTGTGACCCTTACCATGATTAAGCAGATAACAGAATGAATGAATGAATGAATGAATGAATGAATGAATGAACATTCCTCATAACTGCAAAGTTAAAGGCTGTTCTTGTTGTTTATAAAACACGCCTCTTATAAAACACAAGTATATGCCATGTGAAACGGTGTCCTTTCCCATTGATTAAATTGCGTGATGGGCTTGAGACTTTAATTAGCGCATACTTTCTACATAATTAAAACATTTTTTCTTTGCTCTCTCTTCAATATTTATTTTGTATTAGTTTTGGGGCTTTACAGTATTGTGACATCCGTCACTCTGGACTAGGGGTGGGCGTGTCAGGAGTTACCCAGAATGATGTAAATAATGTTGTTACCCTGTTTGTGTGTGTTCCATTTGTGCCATGTTGTTCTGCTTTGCCAATAGTGTGTTTATGTGTTGCTATAGCTGTTTAACTAAGTTGGATGTTGATGTAATGCTGTTGTGTGTTTCCACCATCATTGTGCCTGTTAGGGGAATTAATGGGGACAGGGGTTGTGTGCATGTTCTGTGCTCAGTAGTTTGACTGAGTGTGATTGGTCACGCTCTTAATAAAAAGAGCTTTTCTGTATGCTGCGGTCAAGTGTCCTTGCTGTCACACTATATTTGGTGTCAGAAGTGGGGCTAAGCTGGCCGATATGGAAGCTTTCCAGAGAGAAATTGAGTTTCTCAAAGCAGAGTTAGGTAAACTGCCAATCGGACCGAGCAAGGCAAAAGCAGTTCGTTAAGATGCCAGAAGGAAACAGCGGGCGGAGGCCAAGAAAGCTGAGCCTAGCAGCAGACCTGGTCAGAGCAGCAACAGGAGACTGCACGACTGGACCAGAGAGCAACACCTACCCGCCATCAAGCAGCCCGGCGACAGAAGATGGCATCCTTTCGCCAACGAATGCCAACCCAGCAGCAGAAGTGACCGGGGCTATGGCACGCCTGGCAGCACTACACCTGCCCAACTATGACGGCAGCGCAGACTGGGAGGCCTATCATGCACAGCTGGCGATTGTAGCGGCACACTCCAGCTGGCGCCCACAAGAGACGGCTGGCCACCTCTGTTTGGTGCTGCAAGGGGAGGCGTTGAGATTATTGGTGGAGCTACCTCCGGAAAGCCGCAACGACCTAACAGCACTCACAGCAGCCCTCCAAGCATGTTTTGGACTGTGCCCGACCAAGCTGGCGGCAAAGCAACTGCTGACCAGGCAGCAGTGCAAGCATGAGCGAATCAGTGTGCTGGGCGCTGAGATCGCACTTCTGATCCGACAAGCATACCCGTGGTTCCCTCGAGAAGTGCGACGAGAGCTCATGTTTGACCACTTCCTCAACGTGCTGGCACCGACAAAACTGAGATGACATCTCTGGCTACATGCTCCCAAGACGCTGGAGAAAGCCTTCACAGAGGCCGAGCATGCAGAGTTTGTTTTTGTCACTGACTGCCCATAAGGGGGTTCACCGCGACGCCCACTTGCCGCCAGAGAAGGACGACACACACGACCGACGCTGGCGCTGTGGCAAGCATGGGCACAGAGTCACACAGTGCGACCCTGCTAGGCTGGCGGGAAATGTACTGGGAGCGCTCCAGTGAGAGATACAGGGGTTCCAGACTGGTTCCATCTCTCAAACTCAGTGACAAAGCTACATGGACATGGAGTCCCATATGTAGTGTGCAAATTTGAGTGGCTACTGGCAGGTCCCGCTCTCACAGACAGCAAAAGAAAAGACTGATTTGGAACTGGTTCTGACAGCCATTCGAGCGGCAAACCTGAAGTTACACCCCGAAAAGCTCCTGTTGTTACAACGAGTGAACTTTCTACGGCACGTGATTACTGGCTCTTGTATTGAGACAGACCCGAGTAAGACTGAGGCCGTGCGTGACTGGCCGATGCTGCAGAACGGAAAGTAGTTGCAGAGATTTCTGGGCTTGGCTTTGTACTACCGCCGCTCCGTGAAAGGCTTCGTAGACATCGCGGCTCAACTACACCATCTCACCGGTGCCGGTGTAAATTTCCAGTGGTCAGCAGAGGCAGAGAGGGTGTTCAGCGAGCTAAAACTTCGGCTGTGCAGCACACAAATCCTGGCACACCTGAGGCAAGATGGCAACTTCATCATCGACACCAACGCAAGCAACCACAGTCTCGGAGCGATCCTGTCCCAGGTGCAAGACGGAGCTGAGAGTGTTTGGGATACTACAGCCGGCACCTGAGTAAAGCAGAGCGGAACTACTGCATGACCCATATAGAGCTGTTGGCAGTTGTTGTGGGACTTAGACACTGCAGATCCTACCTGTACAGAGTACCGTTTTTACTGAGGACCGATCACACATCACTTACCTGCAGTATAACTTTAGAATTGAGCACCGTGCGGGGTGACAGCATGGGAACACGGACGCGCTATCGCGCCGCCCCTTGTGCAGATTTAATCTGCTGGTACTGTGCACGAGCTGAGGAACGCGGTGTTGAGAGCGGATGCTGTGCTGCAGTTAATGTTGGGGGAAGGACTGATGCGGGGCTGGATTTTACCTTAAGCATAGACTTAAGGTGTGCACAATGGGCTGACTACAAACTGTCATGGGCAATTCGTGCCTTGGCCTCAGCCTAAGTTGCGGAGTGGGCTGAGGTGATCCACCATGGACCAGTGGCAAAAGAGCTACGCTCTAACTGGGACAGTTTAAAGTGGAGAGATGAAATACTGTGCCGGGTCTGGGAAAGTTCTTTGCTGGGAAAAAATTGTGATACAGACCATCATTCCGCAAATGCTGAGGATGGCGGTTCTGAGAACTGTGCATGGCACGCCGGACTCTGGACATTTTAGAGTTACTAAAACTTTGTGCTGGTTGAGGCAAAACTTTTATTGGCCAGGCTGTAACAGAGACGTGGACCTTTTTGTGCACTGCTGCGATACATGCACAGCGAAGAAGGGGCCAGCACAGCGCTCACATTCACCACTCCAACCACAACAAGCTGAAGTGCCTATGGAGCGAGTAGCAGTGGATGTTTTGGGGCCATTAACAGTGACTGACTGTGCAACAAGTTTGTCATGATCATGATGGATTATTTCACAAAACCGCCGGAGGCGTATGCAGTGCCATACAAGAGCACAGCTACTACACCTGAGAAATTAGTAGAGGAGTTCTTCTGCTGGCTCGGGGTGCTGGAAGAGCTCCACAGTGACCAGGGGCTGAACTTCGAGTCAGAGGTGATGCAGAAAGTTTGCCGCCGCCTGGGCATACACAAGACCTGCACAACTCCGCTCTATCCTCAGAGTGACGGGCTGGTCGAGCATTTTAACGCACGCTGGCAATGCAGCTGGCCGTCGTGACCGCACAGAATCAACGTGACTGGGACAAATACCCACCCCTTGTACTGCTTGCATGCCGCTCAGCTGTTCAGGAAACTACAGGCTTCACGCCACCCTGCTGATGTTCGGGCGAGAGCTGTGCACTCCCGGAGAGCTAGCATTTGGGGTCCCACCTAACCAGGATGACGAGAGTTCCACGCTGGAATGCGGAACTGTTCAACTGCATCACCTCAGACGACTCAACCAGGCTGACGCCGCTAAAAAAACAACACAGAGCCTATGACACGTGCTGCCGTGGAGACCCGTTTGTCCCTGGAGCTCAGGCATGGCTCTTTAACCTGCGTCGTAAGAAATGACTTTGCCCCAAACTGCAATCTGCTTGGGAAGGACTGTTCGAGATCAAAGGCTGCCTAGGCGAGGTGGTGTACAGGATCATACATGGGAGAAAAAGGTTAGTACTGCACCGTAACTGTTTAGCCCCATATTGTCCTAGAGAGACTGTTATCATATTTTGGCTGATAATGAGGGGGGGCTTTAGAGGGCTGTGTGACTTTGTGTTAGATAGTTGTGTCGCCGAGATGGCTGACTGTTGAGGTGGTCTGTGTGACATCCGCCACTCTGGACTAGTGATGGGTGCGTCGGGAGTTACCCAGAATGCACCGCGCCAGTTGTTAAATAATGTTACCATGCTTGTGTGTGTTCCACTTGTGCCATGTTGTTCTGCTTTGCCAATAGTGTGTTTATGTGTTGCTACAGCTGTTTAATTAAGTTGGATGTTAATGTGATGATGTTGTGTGTTTCCACCATTATTGTGCCTGTAAGGGAATTAATGGGGGCAGGGACTGTGTGAGTGTTCTGTGTTCAGTGTTTTGACTTAGCATGAGTGGTAGCTGTCTTAATAAAATGAGCTTTCCTGTATGCTGGGGTCAAGTGTCCTTGCTGTCACGCTACAGTATTTTTTTTTATATTCATAATTCTCAGAATGGTAGACTGAAAATCAAAGACTCCTCATTTAATTTATAAATTGTGAATTATTACTCTCACTCTTTTTAAACTAAACAGTTTACAGTAAGCTTCATAATACTGTAGTTTGATTATTTTCATAGAATACTGTTTAAATAGTGACAGTGTGGTCTTTAATCTTAGCTGATTTTTAACTTGTCTATGGGAGTTAAAAAATCTAATTAAAGGTGTATGTTAACTACTAATAAAGTACTGGAAATGGGGTATACTGAATATAATTACTAACAAGATGTGAAGTAGATATAACCTAATGTTGATCACTTGTTGCTATTGTTTCACTTTCCATTTTAGTAGCATAACTTTGTCAAAGTCGTAAAACATGTTCCTGTTGCTGGCATACTCAGTTTCTGGGATAAAATCTCATGTGTTATATCTGGCAGAAAAGAACGACAGAAATTTAAGACAATCCAAGACAAATAAATCCTTTATTTAAACAATCAGACAGAGACACTAAAGAGGTGAGCAGAAACAGATTCAACATGTAGGCCAGAATTCAGTATCAGTGTCAGGCTAAACAGGCAGAATAATCCACAACATTAGTCAAAAAGAGAGTCAAAAACCTTGCAAGGATCTTGATTCAAACACAATGATTCAAAGCCAGAATACAACTGTAACGCTTCATAAACAAGGTTGTGCAGAGCATAGGGATAATTAAACTTAGCAAATAAAGAACAGAAGCTCTTAATGTCCATGAGGGTGCACAAATGAGGAAGCGGTGTGCTTGATCAGTAAAGTGGTGAATCAGAACAAGGGAGTGGATGTTGTGGTGCAAGTGAAGCATTCTCAGAAATGTAGTCCAGATGAGACATGGTCATGACAGAAACTTAAACAGCTCCTGTATAGTGCATTCACACTGGCTTGATATCTGGGGTGATATCTGTACATCTGGTTCATTGCTGAACTTTAGCCTCCTCAGGAATACCTGCCAGTCCTCTGAGGTGATCTGGGGTCTCTGGTCTGACAAGGTGTGTTCAGGAAGTCCAACATGTTGGAATCTGTGCTGCAAGTTGAGCTCTTGAGTCTTAACTTCCCTGAACAGGAGAAACAGTAAGCATAAACAGAACAGGAATTGATGAATTGATGTATGTCAGTGACCATGGTCTCCCAACAGTACTTGTGAGCAAGGATCTGCAGTATCTTAGATTCTCTCTGATGTGCTGTGCGTGGAGAAGTATGAGCCATGGTAATCAGTCGCATGGAGAGGAGGGTCCCACAGAGAGAAGGGGTGAAAGACTTGTAATTGGCAGGCCACAGAACAGAAGCAGGTTCCGATCAAATTCCCAGTGGAAGGCATGGGAGCAGCAGGACACTGGCAGGATGGACTCAGGTGGACTATTTACTGGGGCATCCTCATGATGCCAGTACAGGGTGTTGGCTTTGAAATTTGTGGAGCAGTGCCAGTAGGAGATGGTAAAATGGAACAAGGAAAAGCAAGGACCAGCAGGCCTGTCAAGGATTCAGTCTGTTTTTCATAGATCTGAGGAATTTTAGCTCGTAAAAGGTGTATATAATGAAATGAAGCATGGCTTCCTCGAGCCACAAATAGTTGTACCACCTTGACTTGGACATGTGCTCTAGAGTGAGCTTGATGGCTAATAGTTACCGGTTTCCCACATTGTAGTTCCACTTGGTGAGGGTGGGCTTATGGGTGAATTAGGTGACGTGGAACAGCTTGAAAGATTCATCCTGTCCCTGAGAGAAAACGGTGCCTACCTCAATGCCAAATGTGTCTATGTCCAGGGCAAATGGACACCTGGGCTCAGAGTGTTTGAGGATCACGGCTGAGGAAAAAGTTTTCTTTATGCAGTAGTTTGAATGTTTGGATGGGTCTTGGAGAGAATTAAAGGGATCTAGGTGAGTGGCACAACAACTGCACAGAATCTCTGAATAAAGAACCTATAGAAATTGTCAAATAACAATAATTGCTGGAGGTCCTTTATGGTGGTTGATTGTAGCCACTCCTGGACTGCATGTACTTTGCTGTCATCCATTATGACCTCAGAAGTAGAGATGGCATACCCCGGGAAGGTGATGATTTGGACATCGAATTCGCAACTTTAGACCTTTATGAGTAATTTATCCTTGAGAAGTGAACATGAAATTTTAAAAATGGTGAGTAAATTAAAATAACTTCAATGTAGGCAATGAAGCATGTACCATGAACATCACTGACAAAGACTGGTGGACAGATCAGTAAGTCTGAAGGGCAAAGCTGTCTTCCACCCATCCCCCTCTCATGTCCTCACCTAGTTGTATGTACTGTGTAAATCAAGCATTGTGAAAACCTGGGCTGACCAGAGTTGTAAAAGGTGGATGGGACAGAAGATAGTGTATGTGGTTATTGGCAGGTGATAGTGTTGAGCCTTATATAGTGTATACATAACCACAAACTCCCATTGCTCTTCTGGATGTAGAAAAATCATGTCACTGCCAGGGAGGTAGTAAGGCAGATAACTCCATTGCTGGTGGCTTCCAAAACATAATGTACAATGTTATGTATGGCTTGTGTTTCTGCTTGCGAAAGAGGCTTGATCCAAGAATGAGGACATGCCGTTCCTCTCAGGAGCTCATCTGCTTTACTGTTGTAAACCATATGTGGAGAAATCTCAGTGGCCTTCTACTTGCTAAACACCTCAGCATGGTCAGCATAGTGGGATTTCCACCAAATGGAGCAGGTACAAACAGGATCACAGTGTGTAGGGCAATGAGAACCATGTCCAATTGTTGGGTCTGGTGGGTGATGGCACCTGTACCCTCTGGACATTCGTCTATCAGGTGAATGGGTGAAGGAGCAGTTCTATGGGAAGACACTCTGTTTTGGCCAGGTTCACACCAAGGAAGAACACATATGTCAGACCAAAGATGTGAGGGATGTCTGGTTCCACCCACACTCCACAGCCAGAGTCTAGAATTCCAAGGCTCATTTGGAATGGTTAAGGCACAATATGAGCTGTCCACTGCCCTGACCACCACAGGGGTGGTAGAAAACTGCAAAAAGCTTCCCTGAAGCATTCAAAATTGGTTGTTTCATTACCTTGGTAGTTCCATAACTCATCAGCTCAGGCAAGAGCATGGCCGAATAGCAGGCAGACTAGGAGAGCGATGTGAGTCATTACTAATGGTGAAGAAGGAAAACCTGGCTACAAAACAGGTCACCACTGTATTTTCAGGTAAAATGCTTCCTGGGTGCTGGAGGGAGTTCCAACACTAATTGCTGGAGGTACAGGGGCTGGTGCCTGATCAAGCTCAGTGAAATATCACAAAAACTCAGCTATCTGGTGCCACTGTCAGGTTAGTAGCCAACACTGTGCAGTGATCAAGTCCAGGATCAGTTCGGCTTCTGCCATCTCCGGAGTGGCTAAGTTTTCTATCATAACTAGAAGAAATGGAAGGCAGGTGCAGAAAGCTGATTTCAAAACTATTTATTCAAACAATCAGACAGAGGCACAAAAGAGCTGATTTCATCCAGAATTCAGTAACCAGAGCATCAAACCAAACAAGCAGAATAAAACAAAGCTCTAGAAAAGAAGCAGACTCAAAAACCAGGGCACAGATCTTATACAGTAACTGAAAGTAGGGTTGTAGTGCATGGACAATGAAAATTTGCAAATAAGGAACAGAAACGAGGCGTTCATATGTCTGCGATACTGATAAGCAAACGAGGAACCATGTGTGTTGGGAAATTAAGGTTGACTACAAAGCTGACTCTGCAAATTAAATGACTAAATAATGATAAATGAAAAATGAAAAAAGACCCATGTAGACCAACCTTTTTTTTTTAGTGTCTAGTTTACATGAAAAGTGTGTTATTTTTTAGACAGGGGTTTGTGTCCCTAATGGACTAATGACACAAAGTGGCCAAATTAGAGAGGATTAATGAATTTAAGCCACATAGTCATGCATAGATTATTATTGTCCGCACAAACATGGGTCATTGGAGGTGGTCATGGAGGTGGGTCATTGATGATATGGGGTGTGTTTGTGCTGCAGAAACAGGCAATTTTGACAATGTAATTGGTATCAGGGTTTCAGATATATCCCAAGCATTTTGAATAGGAATGTTATGCCTTCTGTGGTAAAATTGAATCTTGGTGATCAAGCAAGAGAATGATCCCAAGCACACTTCCAAGCAAGCAAAGCTTGGTTAAGGAATCAATCCTGGAATGTGCCCTTCTCAGTGTTCAGATTTCAAATGTGGTGGGATTTAAAAGAAGCCACATATAAGCCTTCAAACCTGGGCTGGAAGCTTTTGCATGAGAAAAGTGGGCATATATTCCATGAGATAGATATCAGTAGATTGTTAGCACTTACCAAAATCACTCAAAGTTTATCAAGGCAAAAGATTCTCCACCAAATACTGAGGTTGAAGGTTAAGTAATCATACACTTGTACATTTATCAAGAGAACTAGATGTTTTTCAAAATGTATTTATGTTGTCAAAACTGTTTCTATTTATCAATACATATTCTTTCTACATGCACTCAGATTTATTGTTATATATTTTCATTCAGTTCTACACACATCACTATTATACCTTTTTAAGGTGACAGGTTGAATATTTCTTATTGCAAGTCTACATTAGGAATATCAGACTTGTGCATGTATGAGCCTTTCGAATCCATCAGTGCATGTATTAGTCTGTTCTTGAGTACTGGTAGGTTTTGTTCACAGCTTTAAATAGCTTTGGCCCAAAGACAGAGCTTGCATGTTATCTGAAGAATGTTTTGGTGTGACAGTTTTACAATTCCTTCAGGCTATATCAAGCAAAATTCAAAGAAATGTCTTAATAAAACCTGTTGTTCTGCAAGAGGATTTTTACTCTAATACCTTACCAGTCAACAGCAAACAAAATATAAACAGTATATAAAAGCTATTATTTTTTTGTAAAATACAAAGCCACTGTTATGGGCAAACTAGGAAATAGTACAATTGAATTTAAAGTACTATGCATAAAAAATAGGATTTTCGGAATAGACCACTGCCTTACTTGTTTATGCAGATGTACAACTGTAGATACAAAACTTGATTCACTGATTCAAACTGAAACCTGTAAAATGTTCCAGTAAATACTACATATAAAGATGCTGCTGAGAAATGGAGTCAGCCAATTATACTTTGGTTTATAATTAAGCGCTACTATAATTGTCAGTTCTGTTATGTTGAATGCAGAACCAGCTTCAAATTCAGCTCCAAGAAACTGTAGGCTGATCTGGAACCTCGACAGAGCCATGACTATGTAAAATGTCTTTGTTTTGATATCATATGAAAGAAAATTGCTTCTATAGCAGCATATTACTTTATATATGAAACAACTATATTCCTCTATCATATATTAAATTTAACAGGAATGAACTAAAACCCTATTCACATTCCTCATCCATATTTATCCATTAATTTAAATTAAGAAATTGATTTGAGACAACTTATTGCAAGAGGTTAAATGTAAAACATTAAAAATGTGCTGTGATTCTGTCTTAAACACTTCCACTCATGGACTGATATGAATTGCCGTGACAAATCTTAATGTGCCATCTGAAATTGTATATTATCCCTTGAGAAAGTAAACAAAATTTGAACAATGCTTTCCTTGATTTATCCTTCCTTGGATTTATCATAATTTCATAATAACTGCTATCCTACTGTAGGCTAATTAGAAACCTTTTTAAACCTGTTCTGTTTATAGCTCCTCATTCTTGGAATCTCATTATACATACCTTTTTACATAAGTTCACCAAAAATTAGTCACCAGAGACTGAAATGTACCAAATGTAATGTAATACATCTACAAGCACAATAACTACTGCAAGTGAATTTGGCATGGGCTAGACGTTTTTGGATGTAGGGGAGGTAGTCCCACACATTTTCAAGAGGATTCACATCTGCGGATTTTGCAGGCACCTTGCAGCTTTTCAAATGTGAAGATTGTCACCTTGGAATAGAGGAACAGTAATATTATGTTCCTCAGTAACCTCAACCAAAGGAACAATTTACGTGTAATTAAAAAACAACCGAACCTCCTCTCACTTAAACCACACCTTGCACACAGTCGTGGACACACTGGTCCAGTATACATTGCCAACCAACAACATGAGGAACGCGTGAGGCAAGGTACAACAGGGAGGTGCAGGGGAATGGGCCCTAGGCAGACTCCAAGACTGCAGTTACCATACTCGCTGTGGGCTTCCCCAGAAGTAGCCAGGTAGGGAGGGGCCAGCAGCACCGAGGGAAGCGCGCTTTCGCTATACTATCACCTAAGCCCTAACCATACTTCAAGCCTCCTGGCTTTACATCACTCCTCCTCTATAAAGGAGGGGCTACCACTTCTCCCTTGGGTAGCGTGAGAGCAATACTGGTGCTTCCAACCTGCTATGCCATCTGAAAATTGGATTTACTTCTGTTTCTGACATGAAGCATGTCCCAGACTGGTGCACTCCACCTGATTTGCAGCGCTGCTTGGTGAGTTGTGCATGACCAGTCTAGGACATGCCTCACATCAGAAACGAAGGTAAATCAGTGCACCACTAACCCTGTTGCTGCAACCTCGCCACTCCTTTCCAGAAACGAAGAGATACAGAAGGCATGCAGTTCTACCACGACGGAGGTGTACAATGGTGCCACATGGTATTGCTTACACTTCTGGCTTATGAAGTGCCTGTCGCAGGTGGAATTATTTAAGGGGCATTAGCATGCAGAGGTGGCTTGCTGTGCATGCTCTTGGCAAGACCGCTTCACTGGGTCGATCCCCTGCCAGTACCACACCCCACCAATCCACTACTGACAAGTCACTGGACTGGCATGGATCCTGACATTCACAACTCATGTTTTTGGAAGTGTATCATGCCACAAACAAATTTCTAATGACCTCAGAAAATGAGTTGTTGATACTCATCAGGCTGGAAGAGGTTACAAAATCATCTGGAAAGACTTTGGACTACACAAATCCACAGTCAGACAGATTGTGTACAAATGGAGGAAATTCAAGACCATTGTTACCCTGCCCAGGACTGGTTGACCAATAAAGATCACTCCAATAGCAAGGTGTGTAATAGTTGGCAAGGTCACAAAGGACACCAAGGTAATTTCTAAGCAGCTGAAGACATTGGCTAATGTTAATGTTCATGAGTCCACCATCAGAAGTACAATGGTGTGCATGGCAGGGTTGCAAAGAAAAAGCATCTGCTCCCCAAAAAAAACATTGTTGTGGGTCTGCAGTTTGCTAAAGATCACATGGACAAGCCATAAGGCTACTGGAGGAATGTTTTGTGGATAGATGATATTGATGGAACAATGACAGAGAATTCTAAGGGAAAATGTCAGAGCATCTGTCAATTAACTGTACCTCAAGAGAAAGTGGGTGCAGCAAAGACAATAATCCTAAGCAAGTGGTTCTACCAAATAATGGCTAAAGAAGAATAAAGTTTTGTGATGGCCAATTCAAAGTCCTGACCTTAATCGAATCGAAACATTGTGGAAGGACCTGAAGCGAACAGTTAATG
Organism: Loricariichthys derbyi; assembly: GCA_033118015.1. Taxonomy (NCBI): domain Eukaryota; kingdom Metazoa; phylum Chordata; class Actinopteri; order Siluriformes; family Loricariidae; genus Loricariichthys; species Loricariichthys derbyi. The sequence continues at coordinate 1,894 of JAVSBU010009498.1, read as the reverse complement.
TGAGGAAATCCACCAATTACCCAGAGTTGAAGCTGTTCTGTACAGTGGAATGGGATAAAATTCCTCCAATCCGGTGTGCAGGACTGAAATGTTACAGTTACTGGAAATGTTTAGTTGCATTTATTGCTGCACGTGTGTGTGTGTGTCACACCAGATACTGAAAGCAAAGCCTCACATATTTTTTCCACTCGCTAATATGTAATTTTGGATCATTTTTCTCAATAATAAATGACCAAGTATAATATTTTTGTCTCATTTGTTTAACTAGGTTCTCTTTATCTACTTTTAGGATTTGTGTGAAAATCTGATGATGTTTTAGCTCATATTTATGCTGAAATACAGAAAATTCTAAAGGGTTTACAAACTTTTAAGCACCAATGTGTGTAACTATAAATTATAATTATCCTCTTTACTTGCATTATTGTAATGGTCAGCATTGTCATTCTTATCTATGCTTGGATATCTACACTGGTAAACCGTTATTTTATTTGATTTGTGGCCAAAATGCAATGCCTGAATGCCTGTCTGATACATTTCTTCAACAGATAAACTGAACTGCCTCAGTGTGGTAATTACATTACTGCCCATTAGACAGGAAACAATTAGTCACCCCAAATACTACCATAATTCCATAGCTAGTGGTTGAAAGATGGTTACTGTAATGCTGTCTTGCTACATCAGAACAGCTTTTAAAAGGAAATGAGGAGTTAATTGGATTGCAGTAATGTATTTCCACCCCTTATTATCAGTGCTGGGAAGGATATTGTTCTCAACCAACTTACAGGACAACACTCACATACAGGAAACATAATCCTCTATGATAATTTGGCGTTTACAAATGAAACAAATATATTCTGTTTTCTGTTGTTCCTGCTACTTCACTAAATAGGAGACACATGAAACTATAAAAATGCTACTGGCTATATCAATTGATCAGCTAACACACTGATATACTCTGGATTACATTTATTGTACTTTTGTAATTTTTTTCTATCTTGTAATAAATTACTATTACTGAAACTTGAGTAAAAAAAACCAAGTAATTTCTGAAATATAAACTGAAAATAATATATATTTTCCTCATTCATTCATACATTTATGCACCCACTTAATTCAGTTCAAGATTGTCAGGAGCTGGGCTTTAACAGTTAGCACAGGGTGAAAATTAGGAACTGACCCTAGATGGGAAGTCAAATCATCTCAGGGAAAACTGACCTACTGCATGTGCAGTGGTGCTTGAATATTTGTGCATAAATATGACCTAAAACATTGAGATTTTCACACAAGTCCTAAAAGCAGATAAAGAGAACACAGTTAAACAAATGAGACAAAATAATTATACTTTGTCATTTATTTATTGAGGAAAATGGTCTAATATTACATATTAGTGATTGGCAAAACTATGTGAACCTCTAGGATTAGCAATTAATTTGCAAGTGAAATTAGAGTCAAGTGTTGGATGACAATCCAGTGTTAGTGAGCACACTGTTTTATTTAAAGAACAGGGATCTATCAAAGTCTGTTCTTCACAACAAGTTTGTGGAAGTTTATCATTGCATGAACAAAGGAGATTCCTGAGGGCCTCAGAAAAAAAGAGGTGTTGATGCTCATCAGGCTGGAAATGTTACAAAACCATTTCTAAAGAGTTCAGACCACCAATCTACAGTCAGGCAGATTGTAGAATTATCTGATATAATTCAGAATTAATTGTTCCATTAATGATGGCAAGCTGTCTTGGCCCAGATACTGCAAAACAGGCCCAAACCATGATACTACCACCACAGGATAAGGCTCTTATCCTGGAATGCAGTGTTTTCCTTTCTCCTGTCTGACACACACACACACACACACACACACACACACACACACACACACACACACACACACATATATA
>JAVSBU010009400.1:0-15049 GCA_033118015.1 Loricariichthys derbyi | reverse complement strand
TGGATAACCATTTCACATTCTATGATGTGATTGGACAGACTGATGCTAGCGCTTTAGTAACTGAAGAGCATGTGTGTACATCTCAGTCTCCAAAAGTCTCCAAAAACACCACAAAAAGTCGCTAGATTTGTCGCTATTCACTTTTTAAAAAATAAAGTCGCTAAACGGTCTGAAAAGTCGCTAAGTTGGCAAGACTGTTCCCCAGTAAAATCAAATACATGTAACCTTTGCAAATCTTTTCCAAATTAAGTAACAGGACAGAAACACTTCTGCAGCCAATCAGATTTTAACTGAGGCCGACGCCATTGTGGCCCCGCCCCTGGTCCCGCCCCTGGCCCCGCCTCTGCTCCTCTTAATCACGTGCTCTTGGTCCCTCAGTAATAAAATGGTTTCACTTTTGCAAACTCAATGTTGATCTACATATTCAAAAAGCCACATGTTCAGAGTTTGTTCAGAATCTGTCAGAGCCATTTTCAGCTGGCTAAAAGGTAATGAGCATTTATTGATAGTAAATGAGTACAAATTTCCATCCACTAATCTCATGACTGACTCCAAACCCTGTAGATATATATTTATAAGAGACATATGCAAATATGGATTAGATTGCTCTCATTGGCATGACATATCACATTGTCTCGTTATTAACAACAGAACAATGTTTTCCATAAAGAAAAAAATGTTTCCACCTAATAGAAAACACAGAATACTCACTCTGATATCTTCTGATGGCTTAGAACATGAACGCTCCCCATGAAGTTCCACCTGCTGGACTTGGTCAGACATCTTGAGATGACCATCTGCTGCTGATTAAGGGTTTGAGTTTTCGTTCTGTGGGAAGGAAAGTGATGTCCAGTGCTTTGAACTGTGACATCATTATAATAGCTCTGAGGTGGGATGGTCACAGTGAAGCTCAGTAACCAACCAGAGCTGAGAAAAAATTTGGATAGTTGAATATGATATGGCATCATGGCCATACCCTCCCAATGCCAAATGCGACCTGTTGGCCTTTTCTCTGGCAAACTGTCTCCCTCTGAGGTTTTGCTCATTCTAGGGGATCCCGAGGATACTGGGTCTGATCTGATACTGGGTCTGATCTAATACTGGGTCTGATCTGATACTGGGTCTGATCTCAGTCCCCGGTGCTATTCTTTAGGCAGAAGCTTAGAGTCAGTATAAGCCTCTCCTGGAGTCAACTGGCTAAACATGTTGTCAGAAACACCAAGCTGGAGCCGATTCCTTACAGGAACTGAAATTGTGCATCATAGAGGCTGTTGGGTCAGTTCTCAGCCCCAGTGCTCTGACAAGTCTTTAGAGAAAATCTCTCTCTAAATCTCTCTTCAGGAGTCAAATGGCCAAACATGGTACTACGAACGCCAAGCTGCAGCCCAGTCCTCCTATGGACAGAGATCGCATAAAACATCACTCGGTATTCACTCTGCCACAGTGATTACACCGCTCCAGTGCATCCTGGGGTTACACCCTCTATTTGTGTTTTGAGATCCTTCACTTTCCACAGATGATTTGATTGCCCTTAGCAAGAACAGGGAACTCAATAGAAACAAGTGGCTTTCCAAACAACACTGTGGCCAAACTCCTAAAATCCAACCCCAGTCACCCGTATGTGCTTTTCTACCACAGACATAATTTTTAGACGAGGCGGCAAAAACTTTATCGTAACTACCATTTCAGATCCTGTAAGGAATCAAGGGAATCCCTTATGCTCTCCAGTTCCCTCCTCTGTGTCGTATATAATTATTCAACATCTCCCTCCAACAACACCTTCCATTGGTCCATTTCCAGCTCTTACATTTGTGCTGTTTCTAGATATTGCCACTTTAAACTGTATCTGATGAAAGCTGTACACCAGCAGCACACTGCCAGTGTTTACATTAAAATAAATGTATACACAAATCACTGATAATGCAAGGCATCTTCTACACTGAATGTCTACATTATTAGAGACAACTATAGAGTGTGGTGGAACTCCATGGAACTTCAGATTGACCCATGAGGACAGCACAGCTTCTCACAGCTGGAGCAAATTAGATGGAGGTACTGATATGCTCTGAACAGCCCATTTTAGCTCATCGGCTCCGTAGGATTAAGATCTGGGGAGTGTGAAGGCCAGAGAAGCAAGATGAATTCTCTGAAAGTGTCCATCTGCAATAGGGTCTAAAAGTCCATGCACAGGTAGCAGAGGACCCAGGAAATGCCAAGAAACCATCACACTGTTAGTCCACCTTCAGCAGCCTGAACTGTTGCCACCTGACAGTAAGAATCATATGGATTCATGCTGCTTGTTCTAAATTCTGAGCTTCCAATCAGCAACAGAAATCTGGATTCATCTTAGCAGGCCATGCGCTTCTAGTGGTGAGTGATCCAGTTTTTGTGTTCTTTAGCACATTGGGATCTAGCCCTTTTCCTCTTACACTCACACTACTCATCTGCTGTTCTGGTCCATTTGTGCTAAGGAACGACAAGTTGTTTACGTCCCCCAGTTATTTACCTCATTTTTGCAAGGTTTTTCTTGATCCAGAATCCTTGGTATGCTATCGACACCGTTGCAGGAGAAAACTCTACAGGATTGGCAGATTTGTAAATGCTGAGACCGAGAAAGTTCGTTTTTCCCTTTCTAATGTGGATTCACACTGAAACCGATTCACAGAAAACTAACCCTGGGATCACGTGTCTCATTTTCATGGGAAGCTCTAAATGTGAAAGGGTGGCCATTTGATGCAAACTTAAACACAAATGAACTGCAGAGCAAAGACAGAAATGTTTTTTATTATTGAGCACAACACTGCAAACGTCCATCAGCACAGACAGGACAGGTGTGTCCATGATTTTTATACACGATTCTAAAAAAAAAAAAAGATATTTCTGGAACAAACAGCCAAAATGCTTAAACAGTCCTTGAGTTTTTAAAATTTGGCTCAAATAAAACTATAATAAATATTTTGATCCTATAAAAATATTGCAGATAGTGTTTCATCTTCAAAATCAGCAATCTAAAGGTCAGATCCTCCATTAGAAAATAAAATAAAGGTTTAGGGAACTATTAAGAACAAAGGCACACACATCTTAAGGCCATTCCTTTACCTTTCCTGGAATTTATTACAGTTTTTAAATTACTTCTTGTTATAAGTGTATAGAGTGCAATGGAAATAAAACTCAAATTCACTTAGAGAACCATATAGTAAATAAAGAAAGAAAAAACTGGGACTCTAAACAAAGGTTTTGGTTTGTATCCAAAAGAGGATCCCTAACTCACATTTACACACTAAAGACGTAAAACAGAAGTGTGTGTGTGTGTGTGTGTGTGTGTGTGTGTGTGTGTGTGTTAGACCTTTAATAAGTTATTAAAGCAAACTTTAAATCGCAGCTTTTCTCCTCTAACTGCTGTTGTTCCTTTATCTTGAGGATTCGCTCACATTTTCACCCCTCTGTCACGCAGGTCCTCACTACCACGCAAAAAGTTTAGCTCCGCCCCTAAAAGTGCACCATAATAATATAATAATATAATAATAAGTGTGTTTTAGGCTGGACATATCTATGACATCACACCTGCATCTCGGAGGCTTCCAAACACAACGCCTGCGCCTCTTCAGGGGTCAAATCGTTCCTTAAAGTCCTCCTCACTGAGGGAGAGAGCAGTGTTAACACAGGGTTAGCATACCTTCTTATTTAACCACCCCAATTAACCCTCATACTGAAAACCGATCGTACGTGATTTGCGGTTAGCCCGTGACCGCCTCCGTTCCCTTAGCTCCGAGCGATCTCGTGGACTCTGGGTTGCCGACCGTACGATCCGCTCCATGATCTCATCAGCCATATCATCGGTCACAGCATCCTCGTTCGCCGTCGCCCAAGCGCTACGAGCTGCAGGAGAAACAATCATCAGACTCGAATTCGTTTACAAATTCATGTCCACAAAGGGGTACGGACTCACTTCTGCTCGGCCTCGCTCTGGCCCGAGTGCGTAGTCCCGGCATTCCACAGATCTCACTGCCGCCGCCCTTCTGACCCTTTTTGAGCACCGACGTCATGCTTTCATGGTCGGCTGCATCTTCCTCATGGTTCAGCCCCTGCACTTCACTCTTTGCTCCACTTGAAATGTGACTGCTGCTGCTGCTGCCACCTAACTGACTGGGCTGAGAGAATAACATTCAGAGATCAGATAATACTCACCAATTAATAACCCTGGGAAATGTGATCGAGCAACACTCGCTGAGTCTCTCAGGATTTATTCAAATATTAATTAATGTAGCTCAATTCTGAAGGGTCAAGAAATGCAACTCAAGTCTTACCTCATTCTCGCCTTCATCATCAGTCTATAGAGAGGAGGAAATAGAGACGAGACACAATAAAGAATTAAAAACCAAATAACACCCATATCTGTGCCTTCCTCACCCATTCCACCATCCCAACCTCAGAGTGAGGGGTAACAGTACTTTACACCTAAAAGAATGTACAGTGGAGAGCCAAAAGTCTGAGACCAGCATTTCAGAATTGTTTAGTATGTGGAATATTAATCACAAATTTGTGTAAAATCTGATGATCCATGTTATCCAGCATGATTTCACATTATTCCAAAGTTGTGTTGTTACTGAATGCTCAGATTTCTCTGTCTTCAATATAAATATAAAGAACTGAGAGCTAAGCCAAGTCCCTAAAATCACAACCAAAGCTTGACTGAACAGGTACAGTTTCAGTTTTGGTATGAATATTGTAATGTTATGGAACATGCATGTGTTCCGTGTTTAGTCCAGTTTCTAATGACTGGGGGTTTCAGCTCTTCCTCTGTAGTTATATCAGGCAGATCATATGGACTTTTTGATGGCTTCAGCTTCGTTCTAGTGATACTGCAGCGTACAATGGGCTAGAATTTACAGCAGATACCATTATCTATTAAATTTGTCTTTAGGAACTTCGCCATGATTTTGGTAGTGCTGGGACGAGATAGAAAATTATCCACTCAGTTTTGGACCAGGAACCTTTCCTTTGCAAGGCTACTATTATAGACTCTACATTATGGAGAACTGTGTTTGCTTCTAAAGTTATGGTACCAGCTTGAGGAACGAGCTTCCTCTGGGATGAACTGGAACACTGACTGCCAGTTCATATCACCCAACTTCAACAGACATGGAGACATCAAGAAATATAGGTGGCTCACTGTGGCGGTGACGTCCAGAATCATCTTTCCTCTGGTTTTGTTCCTCTCTCGATGGTCGGCTCGTTTTTGTTTTTGCTGCAGAATCCTTTCTCTTGTGGTTCGATACTCCAGTGCAAATTCACTCACAATTTTGCAAAAGCGATGGACACTGATGTCACGAATTCCAGACGGCGGATGCCCGAGAAACAGCAGGAAGGCATGAAACCTGCAGGGGGAGTACAGGTACATCTCAAAAAATTAGAATATCATGAAAAAGTTCAATATTTTTGTCCCTCATTTCAGAAATTTAAACCCATATATTATATAGATTCATTATACACAGAGTGAAATAATTTAAAGCCTTTATTTCTTGAAATTTTGATGATTGTGGCTTACAGATAATGAAAACCCAAAATTTTTATGAATCTATACATGGGTTTCATTTTCTGAAGAGTCATAACAATATTACAAAAATATAACTTTTTAATGATATTAAACTTCTCTGTAGATGTACCTGTATATTTTAAGAAGGTAGTAAATTATAATACACCAGGTAAGCTTTAGATAGGTATAATTATTTAACAGATTGTGTCTCTAATTAATAGCTCAATCCGTTCACGTTTACGACCTAAACTGGAAATCCTGGTTACCGATTGATGATTCGGCGGTGTACAGTCTGCAGGATGATGATCTTCCCTGCACAGTCCTTTAGGAAGTCGGTTAACTTCTGTTTGAGTGCCGATTTCATCTCATGCTTGGCAATCAGCTTCAGGTTTTCCCAAGATGCTTTGCAGCGACGCTCCATCTGTGCCAGGTTTTCCTGAAGAAGGTCAAAGTCCACCTGCAGAGAGATTCACATCCTCTTCATTTATTCATCCACCCATATTGTGGTGTATCTGCAGTACTGTTACCTATCCCCCTTTTACATTTATGGGCAAGGGTCAGGAAGTTTGTTCTGCAGTCACACTTGAGCAGATTCAATTACGAACATGTTCCTGAGGCTTAACAACATGCCTTTAGATTGTTCTTTAAATATCCCTCGTAAACGTATCTGGAATTTGCGACATGATGCGCAGCTAGTAAAGTTAAGAATCTTTTCAAAAGCAAAATTCTTAGTCATATGATGAACTCAGCGTGTCAACTGCTAAACTGGCCCAGAAGCCCAGCATTTGTGGGAGATTATCACACCATACAGCGACTCTCACTGTTTTCCTTTCGGTTGGCTGTTATCACTAACCTTCTTAGGACCCGTGGTGACTTTGCCTAAACACTGTACTGTAGATGTAAAAATAAAGAAAAACACGAGAAACAGTAAAGGCTATTTTGAGACTGAATTGTGAATCATGTTTTGGCTGAATCGAGTCACACAGCTCAGCTCATATAAGTTTAGGCAAGAGTCCATTATACCTGAGGTTGTGGCAGAATTCATTGCTAGTAGTGCTGATTCTCCATAGCAGCAGTATTGTGTTGTGTTCTCTGCTTGTGTGATGGTACAAAAGAATTTAAAGAAAGTGTTCAACCCTAATTATTTTCAGATGCAGGTTATATAACCTTTGTTATATGTTGCATATTTTCTCCCAGTTTGTTTTAAACGTTTCCTGTGCTGCCTTTGAAAAGTCGTCATCTCTACCCTAGAGTATGTGTTGGCAGGTCTAACTGTGTATATACACCTTTGCAGAACGTGTAACAGCACCGATCTCCGAGTAAAGGTCTGTGCTATCTGTGAAGTTTTCCACCACTATGCTGCAGACATGATGCAGCAGAGACTGTTTATGCACCGTGTCCTTCACTTCTGGAACCTTCTCCAGGTAGCTTAGCTCAAAACCTTTAGCCTGTAAACATCAAAGGAAAACACATGGAAATACAGACCAAATCCAAGTGATTATACTTCTTTAGGTTCTTTCTTTACACTTCTTTAAGGTCAATAATTGGTAAATTAGTTAGCAAGTAACATAGCATTTATGGTCACATAGAATCAATAACCATGTGGCCTTTCATCATTGGTTACCTTCATTTCACCTGGTAGAATTAAGAATAATTAATTGTTAGTATCACTAGCTCCATAGCTCTGGTGCAACATTAAATAGCAGGTGTTAACTACTACATTTGTTATAACACCACGTCTGGGTGTTATTCTCACATTGGATCCATTGAGGAAGTTGCCGATAGCCAGTAGGGTTGACAGGATGTCGCGGAATGTCTTGTTTTTCTCCAGCTGCATCATGCCCTCTTTCAGGTCCTGTAGTGGCTCTGCTACTTCCTAGCAAACAAGGAAGATCAATTATGGAAGGTCTATCCTATGAACACTGGCACAAGGGTACATTAAAAATGGTCAAATGGCACCAACTGGATTCTCACCTCCTAACCTGAGGCCTTTAAATTGACTCCTCTTGTGCATGGTTTTTTGGGATAGTTTTTGTTTTAATATTAGGATGAACTGGTTATTCCCAATCAATAAATGCAAATAAAATTACCCGATGATGATGGGTTTGAGTCTTGGTACTGACATGCTCATGTGGGCTCCTCTTTTTAAAGATATAGCCTGAAACTACAAACAAACATGGACCATACCTTCTCCATGGTGTCATAGTCCATTTTGAAGGCCCAGAGGTGGAGGCGAGCAGAGAGTTCACTGATGGAGGAGAGCGTGAACAAGAAGGACTCTGCACTGCCTAGAGGAATTTCAGGGTTCAGCATGTGAGCTTCCTGAATCTTTTGCTTCTCCTCTTCAGTTGGAACCATCATTAGAAGCTTCTACAAAAGAGAGAGAAAGAGGGGAACATATGGGAGTATTCTCCAATTTGATATCATAATGTGATTGTATCAATGTGACACATGACTGTGGATTCTACCTCGATGCCCTCCTTGTTGAGGGCATACTCGTCAAAGTTCAGTATGGCCGATTTGATGGTGCGAGGCGGCGGAAGAACGGTGAGGCCGATGTTGATGGCGTTACTGCGTTTGGAGTCCAGAATGATGATTTCGTGCCTTTTACCATCAGCTGCTGTTTTCTAACAAAGGCATCATTAAGACAATGGCAATATTATTGGTCAAACACCAGCATTCTCAATATCAAACACTAACATTATTTAATTTAGATTGACAAGCCTTTTTAACAACCTACACCTTCCAGATATTTATTTACTGTGAAACACTGTTACATTAGCCTGGTCACCACACATGAGTTTGCATGTTCTCCCTGTGTATGTGTGGGTTTACTCTTAGTACTCCAGCTTCCTCCAATATTTAAAAGACATGCATTGGGTTTATTGGTTGCTCTAAATTGTCCCACTGAGTTGTCTAGTATCATTTTAACCATTTAAACTGCCTTCATTAGACCATCAGACACCAACAAATACCAACAATCCCCGGAATAATCTGTTAAACAGCTGCTAATTGAAACACTTCAAACTCTCCCATTCTCCATTAAACACACCAGCATTCAATATGGAGAGTTCACCTTGGTTACATTCATCTCCTTGGACTTGCTCTCAAACAGGATCTCCAGTTTGCTTGTTTCCAGTTTAACAGGTTCCAGTTTGGACCACACAGACAAGTGTCCTCGCCTCAGTCCCAAAAATCTCCACTCATCTGGCCGTACCTCGCTCCAGAACAAACGGATTGTCTTCTTATTCTTCTGGAACAATGGCTGCTCTGGTTGGGGTGGAGGAGGTGGGGTCAGCATGGCTACAAATGCTGGAGATGGTGGAGGAGGCATCATATTAAAGGGGCATGGGGGTGGAGGAGGAGCCGGGGGCAGGCCCAGATGCCCTGAGCAAATCAAGTTTTCCGAATCCAGGATGTCCTGATCATCCTCATCACCCAGATCAGAGAAGTTAATGTCTCTGATTCTCAGCTCTCGAGGAGTCACCATCAGTTGATCCCAGATGTGGTCAGAGTCTTTTTTAGGGGGTGTTAATGGCTGGAGTGGGAGTGGCCTTTGCTCTTCCAGAATTTCCACCGTGGGAGAGCTGAGGCCTTTGACGACATCTCCAAAGCGTTCTGCGAAGGCCCGCACCATCCTGCTCTCAACCTTTTTTTCTCCACCACTCTTTTCCTCCTTAGACACGCCTTCAGGTGATGACTCTGGTCTTTCGTGATCTTGTTTCCGGCCTTCCTTCTCAATCTCCACTTCCTCTTCCTCGTCTTCCTCACATGGTTTCTGACTTTGTGTGTAAAGCATGTTCATGAAGGGCTTGTTGTTCAGAATGTTGCTACACTGCTCGCCGCTTGGACCTGTAGGACCAATAGTGATAGGAATTAAAAGAAACAAAACAGAAAGACGAACAATCGAACATTTTCCCAACCTGCCTCCCTCTCCAGAGTGCTGCTGGATGATGAGATGCTAGAGGCTGAGCAGTTATCCCTTTCATTCACTTCCTCGTTCTGACGCTCTTTATCACTTAAGATCCCACTATCTTCTGCTTCTGCATCTGGAGTCACCTCCTCTAGCACCTCTTCTTTGTCATTAATTTCCTCCTCTTCATCTTCTGTCTGTTCCACCTCCTGTTCAGCACTGCTGTCCTCTACCAGCGAGTCCAGTTCTAGCTCTTCCTCCTGGGACGCTGCATCAATGGGATTGTCGTTGTCAAAGTCTCTGGTGCCACAAGGTGCTGAACGAACCCGCTCTCGCTCGTATTCCTCCGCACCTAACTTCTCTGCAGTCTTTAACCTGCACGATATAGAAGAGTGAAGAGGAAAATGGATGGATACAGATAAGCAAAGGTTTTAATTATGAAGATGAGCTTTAATTTATTAAAATTTATACTCACCTTTCCTCTCGAGCTAATCGAGCCTCCTCCATGTTCAGAGCATAATCACGACTGCAGAGAAAAATTATTGTTATTGTTAGTTTTTAGGCTGTTCTTTGTACTTTATTAGCTCCCCACACAAAATCAGTATTATGGGTCAATAACTGGGTGCAATTCAGAGACAGTTTTGTGGGGGTCTGTTTTGATTCTGAGCTCCAGCCATATGCTCAGCAGGTACAACTATTGTATATCCTAAAAGACAGCGAGCAATTCATACGAATTCAAATAGACTTGTCACCCTGCATCAGCAAAGTAGAGGAAAAAAGTGCAGACCATCTAATCATAGCACAATTTTCCATTGTAGCCTTTGCTAGCTGGGCAAATCTCTTCCACAATGCTAGGGTATTCCTTCACACTATTCCTTCACATTCACACTAAAGTAATAATAGGAAGGATTGTTAATCTCACCTATGGCGATTTCTCTCCTCTCTCTCAATCTTCTGTAGTCGCTCCTCTCTTTCAGTCCTCCTCCTTTCTCGCTCCGCTGACAAAGACTCCTGATGCTGCCGATATGAGGAGGAGAGAAGAAGGGCTGGGGGCCTGATAAAGAGAGTCAACATTTACCCATGGCTAGCTTGAGAATTTGAAAACATTGAGAAAACATTATGCTGCATACATCCTAAGCAGCATATTCCAGGTTTGGACCAGGGTCCATTAGATCCTGGGTCTGATTAATAGTCTCCATGCAGTGGACCTGAAATAGTTCAAAACCCCCCCCCCACCCACTCACAAAGAGTAAGCCCATCAACTGGAGGAAATCTATTTTCTGCTGGTTGTACCCTTGATCCAAAGCTTTTGGAGACCACAACAGGAAATTGGGCACCGACTCGACTACAGACAACCCCATAATGAAAAGAGGAGGGTTATAGATAAAGTAAATGGAGCAGGGTTAGCATTGTTTAAGCATTGATGTTTACCTGTCTATCTGTTGTTTGGTGGGTGTTGTTGGTACACCAAGAGCTGAGAATGATCTGCTTTGCCTACAAGAGAGAGAATAAACAAGAGAGTTTAGAAATAAAGACTGTAAAAAACCAAAGTTTGGAAAGGACAGTGCATTGTGGGAGATTGGGTCTTTAGCCCAAATGCCAAATGGGTAGAAGGCACAAGCAACAGGTTCACACAGAGTGATTTAATTTGAAGTGGATTAAAGTGCCACACATGGTGGGAGAAAAATACTTCTCAGTGAGGTCAGAAGTCAAGCGTGAAGGTCAATGACTGTGGGTTGCCCCACTAAATCACGGAAGGTGTAGTTCTTGCTGTATCCAGGTACCTGTCAGCGTTCTGTTTCGGCTCTGGCTCTTCCTCCAGGTCGTAGGAAAAGAGGTGAAAAGGTGAGTGAGGGATGTAGGGGAGTGACCTCTGTGGGTGGGTGGAGCCACGAGTGGGTGGGCTCACCTCAGAGCAGGGTGGTACACTGACGCATGACTTACGGCGAGCCAGTAATGAAGCTAGCAAAGATGGCTGTTGGACAACAGCCTCGCTGGACACCTCTCTACACTTATTCAAATCTTCTTCTCCGGAAGTGACATAATCCAATTGTTTGCTGACATGGTGGAGAGGGAGACAATTTTCATTTACAAAAAAATATTTATTGTGGCCTAATTATGGCTAATGGTGTCAACACTACACAATAACTGTTTTAACCCACTCATGAACTTAGAAGGGTTGTAGAATGACCATAGTGGTGCAGTGGTTAAAGTACTGTGCTACTTTAGCTGCTCCAGGTCCAGCACTAAAAAGCTGCCACAGCTGGGCTCTTTCACAAGGCCCTCAGAACTCAGTTGCTTGAATTGTACCTTGGTCAAGCTCTAGGGTTGTGGGGAACTGCTAAAAATTAAATCAGAATCGCACAAGAGTTTGGGAACCACATCTGCAGATATGTGGGCAATTCCAGAATCACATGTTACCTGATCTTACTCTGACTAAATAGTTTATTTTCTCCCTCTTCATCATGACCATCATCTGAGTTTGACTCTGTAAGTGGAGCCTCCTCATCCTCCTCATCCTCATCCTTACACTCCTCTCTGTGGAGGGATGGAGGGAGGGAGGAAGGAGGGGAAACATGGAGAGTAGAACAAGCACATTTGTATAAAGAAAAAGGACGAAAGACATCAAGAGAAACAAACAGACAGGGAGAGAGATACAGAAATTGGAACATAGTAAAGAATATACACTAAGTATCCACTTTATTAGAGACACCTGCCCTTTTATGAAACTCAATAAGAAAATCAAAAGCATCAAGTGAGCAAGTTTTCTGTGGATCAGTCTTAGTGGGAATAGATATTAGAAGCTGAAAATCAAGCAATCTGAGCGAATGAGTGTTTCCAAAACTGGTAACCTTGTGGGGTTTTCTTAATGGTGCTGTCAGGCATCGCGCCGGATGGTGGGTTTATCCACTATCTGGCAACCTGGCGCGGCGTCTGAGTGCGGCTGGAGCGCACAGCTGAGTCTTCCTGTATCTGGCGCCGCATGTGTGATCGCGCTGCGGGCTGCTTATGAGCAATCAGGTTTCAGATCAGACTCAGCTGTGAGTGCTGTTTTATAAGTGCGAGTCAGGCGATCAAGCGAGGCCAGGTCATTAGTTCAGCCACCCATACGGTAAGCTTGTTTTTCCATCTCCTTTGGCCCAGCGATCGGTTTGATCTGCCGCGGCTCGCGCTGCCGTATGGGGTTTGGTAACAAGGTTATTGGATACGTGGGTTCCATCTTCCTGCTAGGCTCGTCCCACGGCTGAAACGTGTATACCGCACTGTGCACAAAAACGGGGATTGTACTCGCGGTTACACGCTTCAGCTGTGCTCTTATGGCGCCAGAGTAGGTGAGGGATGAAGGTATCCACCTGCCCTTAGTAGAGGGTAGGTGTTGTACGAGCTGGAGCTCGGAGGTATTTGGTAGGATTTAGATTCAGTGTAGGGACAGTTAGTTGCATCTCTGCGCCTCCCAGACTCCCTCAGCACCCCCTGCGCAGGTTCACATTGCACATGGAGAGTCATTGTCTGGGCCTGTCCCTGCACTGAACCCTGCTGGACCTCGCTAAAGCTCCCCTTCATCCCAGTGGTTGGCCGGTTCGGGACATCCGACCGTAAAATCGGTGTCCACGTAGGTGTGGTTGGTCGGACCGGTCCGCCGGCTGTAAAATCGGGTCCACTTCACCTTGGATGTGTCCTAGACTGTCCCCACGTGTCCTAGCCTCGTTGGTCTCCGGGGGTTTGTCTTTTGTTTTATTTTTTGGGATTTTTTTGCTACATTGTTTTCGTTCCTTTTTGGTTTCCTTTTTTATGTTAAATAAAGCCTACCCTTATTCATGAAGGTGTCTATGTTTGGGTCCTCTGTTTACACCTCGCCCCCAATTTCATGACAGAATGACCCGGCCATTACTGGACCCAGCGGCCGGTTCGGGTAGACTTGCACTTTTTCTACCCGGTGCTGATTTTTGTTTTTTGTTTTTCTTCCCCCCACAGCCCCCCCTCCCCCTCCTGGGCTTTGCCCTAGCTAGCTGTAAGTCCAGTCGAGGCCAAGTAGTTCGCCCGGCTGGCCTTAAGCTTGGCCTTTAACTTTTTCCTAGCAGTAAGTCTAGTGAAGCCTCACCTAATAGGCTGTGCTAGCAGTAAGACTAGCATGGCTCCTGTAGGTCTAGCTTAGGCCTAGTGCCCCAGTTAACCCCGTCTGCTCCAAGAAAGACGGAAATGGGCGTATTTACTCCTTTTTTTTCTTGGTTTAACAGCATGGTTTTTTTAAGAGGACTAATTAATATTATTATTATAGCGAGATATTTTTGCTCTGCAAGAGTATTAGAGAACATTATTATATATTTATTTATATATATATTTTTGCTTTAGCGAAAGTATTAGAGCTCTCGGATGAGAACATTAGAGTTCTCCAGGCGAGAATAATGTGTATAGTTGTCCCCTTTGAGATATATTTAGATTTTTATTTCCACTGAACTTCTTTTGGGTTAGTTCCACTAGAGAGCACAGTAATCTCCACTAGAGAGCGCCGGTTGCGTGTTATTTCCACTAGAGAGCGCCGGTTGCGTGTTATCTCCACTAGAGAGCACCGGTTGCGTGTTATCTCCACTAGAGAGTGCCGGTTGTGTGTTATCTCCACTAGAGAGCGCCGGTTGCGTGTTATCTCCACTAGAGAGCACTGTAGTCTATACTAGAGAGCGCCGGTTGTGTGTTATCTTCACTAGAGAGCACCGGTTGCGTGTTATCTCCACTAGAGAGCACCGGTTGCATCTTATCTCCACTAGAGAGCGCCGGTTGCATGTTATCTCCACTAGAGAGCGCCGTAGTCTATCGCCACTAGAGAGCGCCGGTTGCATGTTCTCTACTAGTGAGCGCCGGTCATGCCTCGTGTCAGCTAGAGCGCCCGTAGCACCTGATTCCCCAGTAGGGATCGCCCGTAGCACCTGATTCCCCAGTAGGGAGCGCCTGTAGCGCCTGATTCCCCAGTAGGGAGTGCCCGTAGCGCCTGATTCCCCAGTAGGGAGCGCCCGTAGCACTTGATTCCCCAGTAGGGAGCGCCCATAGCACCTGATTCCCCAGTAGGGAGTGCCCGTAGCGCCTGATTCCCCAGTAGGGAGCGCCCGTTGCGCCAGATTCTCCAGTAGGGAGCGCCCGTTGCGCCTGATTCCCCAGTAGGGAGCGCTCGGAACGCCTGATTCCCCAGTAGGGAGCGCCCGTTGCGCCTGATTCCCCAGTAGGGAGCGCCCGTAGCGCCTGATTCCCCAGTAGGGAGCGGCATTTGGAAATTTTTTTTAGGGGCTTCAGGTGCCGCCCTTTTGAGCAGGGGGTACTGTCAGGCATCGCGCCGGATGGTGGGTTTATCCACTATCTGGCAACCTGGTGCGGCATCTGAGTTTGGCTTGAGCGCACAGCTGAGTCTTCCTGTATCTGGCGCCTGCATGCGCGATCGCGCTGTGGGCTGCTTAAGAGCAATCAGGTTTCAGATCAGACTCAGCTGTGCATGCTGTTTTAAAAGCACGAGTCAGGTGATCAAGCGAGGCTGGGTCATTAGCTCAGCCACCCATACGGTAAGCTTGGTTTTCCATCTCCTTTGGCCCGGCGATCGGTTTGATCTGCCG
>JAVSBU010009299.1:0-15051 GCA_033118015.1 Loricariichthys derbyi | reverse complement strand
TGAGCAAAACTGTGCTCTTACCCTGCTAATTGAACCTTCACACTCTGCTCTTACTGGTGTAATGTGCAATTAATGAAAATTGACCACCAAGCTGGTCCAATTTAGCCATGAAACCTCCCACACTAAAATGACAGGTGTTTCAGTTTCATTGTCAAACACCTGTATATGAACCCTGGTATAAGAATAGACTGTATTTCTCATTAATGATTAGTACTGAGTAGCTATGAATGTATATTTCTTATGTAAAAGGTGATGCAGAACCCAGAACATCTGCCAAGAGAGAGAGTGGCAGAGGAGTTCTGGTTGGTTCAGTGGGACTCTGACTCCCAGAGACTCTTCTACCTCACAAACCGGGTCAGAACCTTTGTCATCTCTTTACTACCCTTTTGCTCATAATATTAAAGGAAGGAGAAATCTGCATATAGAAACTTTGTTTGAAGAATAATACATAATGAGATCTCAACCTTTATAAGCTGACTATTCAAATTTAGCCCATATGTGTTTTCAGCGATCCTTCATTATTCCTGTCCTTAGTGTGCATTCCTTATACAGGCATTAATCTCAAGCTCTTTTATTACCCCCACTATGCGTCATATTATAATATAGTATATAATATTATCCATAGTGAAATTTACATGAGCTAATTTATTGATAAGTGTTCTGAATGCCTACAATAATATCACATTAACTCTTTCTTTCTCTTTTAGGAAAAATGTTTGCTCAAGTGTGTACAGTTTTTCATTGACCGCAGCTTTGAGACTGTGGTAAATATATTTCCAATGCTATTTAATGACAGGCACCGGTAACAAATTACAGATTCTTGATGTGTCTTTCTCATGTGTGACAGTTTGAACTTTCCCTGGATCTATCCAGTTATCCTTCTACCTCTGTGAGGTACATTGCTCATTACTTTGCTGTATTTATTTTCTTGTTGGAAAATTTTAATTGCCTCACATATTTCTGTTGTAAAAGGTTTGTAAACTTTGGATATGATCACTACCAGGAGCAAGAAAACAAGACTCTAAATCTGGTGGTATTTACAGACAGAGCAGGCAAGTCATCAGTTGACCTTTTGTTCTCTTTGAGATTGTTTTGATTGCCGTATAGTTACATATTATTGTACTTATTGTTTTATTTTCTTGACTCGCTGGATATGGGACAGAGAGTAAGTTGCTTCATTCATCCTTACAACCAAAATTATGTAATACTATGAGTTTTCTTCATTTTAAGTTAGATCAGTAGATTTAATTCCATGAATCAAGGCATTTATTAAAATTGACAAATAATTACTAAAATCAGCAAGATTCTGTAATTTGTTTAATGATTGTTTTAATAACGGTAATCTTTTTAAAATCATATACACAATGTTACTTGGGTATATTTATCTCCAATATCCTTGACGTCCTTGGAAAGGTAGGTAAAAAAGGTTATGAAAAATGCCTTTGTGGTTAATTATCTTAATGTCACATTGACATTATGAGCAAACTCTCATCTAAATCTAATCTTTCATGCCTGTGACAGATTTTGAGAGTGTGGCAATCTCATTTCTAGCTAAAAAACTATAATGATGTGATGTCAACAGGTGATTATGATCATGATTTGGTACAAAAAACAGCATCCAAGAAAGAATGAGACTTTGAGGAGCACAGATGGGCAGACAGTCCCCAGTTAACAAATGTGTGAGAAAAGGATTGAAATATTTAAAACCAATGTTAATCAAACACAGAATGGAAGGGATTTGCATATGTCAGTACTATCATTTTCTGATTTGGCTAGATTTGGATTGTCTTGTTGAAAAATGCATGGAGGTCTCTGGAAAAGGTGTTATATTTGTTACGGGGGCATGATGAAAAGAAAGGACCCACATGTAGACAGCTTCATGAAAAATGTTAGAAATGCAAACATTTTTCTAAAGATCACAGTTGGTGATTTGTTTAACATTGCAGCATTTTGCCAGTATTTTAGCAGCATTACCAATCTTCAATATAGAATTAAATGTCACATTCATTCCTCCACACTGTTTTTTAATACAAAATTCTTAAGGTGCGTTTAGAATTAAACAATGGTGGTTACACAGGTGGAAGGATTTGTGATGTTGTGGGGCTGCTTTTTGTACAAAGACAATGGAAACCTGTCTTCATAGTTCAGTTTCACTTAAATTAAAGTTATGTTTCACTTATTTTTACAAAGATACTAAACCACAAACACAGGTTTTCATAACATTTAAGTCAATGCTTATCAATTGTGCCAATAATTCTAGAGCTGAATGTAACTAAATTATACTCTAAATAATATCTATTACTCCTAAAAATCATCACTCTTTTTGAAATGAATCATGATCAGTTGTTGAAAATTTATTTGCAACTATTGATATATCATAACTATGCTTGTATAATGTTTAGTGTTTTATGCTAGTAAGTGTTAATGTTTTTTTTAATTTATTGTTATCTTTTTATTATTTTATTTTTCACAGGGATCATGTGTGTGTGCTTTGGCCATCCTATGCGTGGCTTCAGGGATTACACATGCACCATTGCGTTTGTGCATAGAGGTACAAAAACTGTTTTTCAAATAAATGTCAATCATTTCAATAATGTTTTTCATTGTATTAATGACTGTCTTTCTCCATATCATCCAGGCTGCAGCAAAACCTTCACTATATCTTTGGAGCAAACAGCCATACCTGCCAACTTGATGAACTTCCAGCCACACTTTATTTATCTGGGTCAGTACAGGTCAAACTGATTTTCTCCTTGCTACAAGAACACTTAATTTTAGGAAACATAACCTGTCTTCAGTTCTAGTAGGTTTATACATACATGCTCCTTAAATAGATATTTGGCAACATTAGCAAACTTAGCAACCATATCTTTGCCATATGTTGTAGGTGTCACCTGCTAACCCATGATTTTTGGATATGTGCAGGTTAAATGATAAAAAAATTAAATGATTTTGTAATTGATGCTATAGTGTAAGATACAAATGTGTGTGTATATATAGAGCTGCAGATGCTGTTAGTTAGAGAATATTATATGTGTAAGTCATTAGTTATAAAATATTAACTCACCCATTCACTTTCCATGCCCAGTCTTAGTCCAGTTTGAGGATGTTTGGGGCCTAACCTGCTGCATAGGGTGGAGAACCAATCCTGGACAGGATCCCTGTCCATCGCAGTGTGGATGTTCAAACACATACACACACTCACTCACTCAGACAGGTTCACTTTAGAGACAACAGCTGACCTAAAATGTGTCTGTAATGAAGGAGGAAACCGGAGAACCCACAGAAAGCAAAGACAAAGATGGGGAGAACAGGCAAACTCTACTGAGGTAGACTCTACAGGCAGACTCTACTGAGGCAGTGCCACCACATAAAACAACATATATCACATTTCTTCCCTGTCCAGATGGTTTGATGGTTTGAGTGTAAATATTACCTGAGGCTTCTGGCCAGTGTCTGTCTGCTTGATTTTCTGCATTGCATTGTATACGATTGGCGTAGTAGATAATTGCGTAAATATGTAGGTGTTCATAATGATCAGTGAGTATATTTCTAAAACTCCATTGCAGGTTACTACATAGCAGTATATCTTCCGGGCCACTTTCTCCATCTGATAAACTGCAGGCAGCAGGACTTACTGTGTTACAGTCTCTTTCTGTCAGGTGAGTCTTAGTGTCACAATATGGAGGGCAAGGTGGAAAAAGAGGACACACATGCAGAAAACTTCATGAATAAGGGTAGGCTTTATTTATTTAATGTAAATAAGGAAACTGAGGAAACTGAAGTTAAACAACACAAAAAGCCCAAAAACTAAGCCAAAAATGCCGAAAATGGCTGACCCCTAAAAGCCAACGGGGCTAGGACACATGGTGACGACTAGGACAGGTCGAAGGTGAAGTGGACCCGATTTTACGGCCAGTGGACCGGTCCAGCCAACCACACCTATGTGGAACCATTTTTACAACCGGATGTCCCGACCACTGGGGTGAAGGGGAGGACCAAGCGAGGTCCGGCAGGGTGCAGTGCAGGGACAGGCCCTGAACAATGACTTGGCTACGGCAGCAGCTAAACTGCGGTATCCCCATGTGGACCCTTTAGGTCTGGCACTGCCTGGACGACCACACGAGGAGCGCAGAGGGTGCCGAGGGGGTCTGGGCAGTGCAGAGATGCAGCTAACTGTCCCTACACTAGCTCACTAAGCCCTCACATAACCTTGGCCCTCCTGGTGCCTACTCCACCCCCCCCCCCCAAAAAAAAAAGAAGGGTGGTACCTTTGTCCCTCACCTTCTCTGGCACCAAGAGCAAGACTGATGCGTGCATCTGCTAGTACAGCCCGCGATTGTGTGCCTATTTACGGGATATATGCACCAGCCTTAGGACGTGCCCAGTGTGTAAAGGTGGAAGCCACGCATCAACTAAAAACCCCATCAAAAACACCCCACATTGGCTGCGTGAGCCGAGGTGGATCATTACAATTGCTGGGTTGACAGATGGAAAGTGCATCTTACCTTGACGATGGCCCGACGAGGACTGATCCACGTGACTCACTTTTTAAAAGCCATGCCACAGCTGAATCCAATATGCGAGGCTGATTACTGCGTCTGCTCCTGCCTGTGAAGAATGCGGAAAAGCCTCGCTGGATTCAGCCATGACATCAGGCTCACTCCAGACTGCCCGTGTTAATTGGTGCAAGTCTAGCATGGCACCTGATACTTAGGAACTCAGATCATTACACAGTTGCAGGATTAAGGTGACATGATGAATGAGTAGACTTTAGTCCTCGTATTATCTGTTTGTCTTATTTATATAGCAGTTGTGTTTGTTAAATGCTTCTCTGTCAGTATTTCTGTTAGTGAATTCTGCACTTTGAACTCATTCTCTTGCAGGTGCTGATGCCCATGTGGATGCTTTGACAGCTGACAGTGTGCTAGTGAGTGTTTCTGGCCAAAGAATCCTGGATGCACGGGTAGGCAGGATATATAGCAGCCATATTTCCTATGACTTCCTGCTCCAGCTGCTCAGCACTAGTCGACCTGAGGCGCAACGTCTAGCTGCGTTGCACTGTGTGTTTGTCAAAATGGGATCTGACAAGGATCTGGAGAAGAAGGTGGGTAATGGATCTATGTTTTATCACTGAGATACATAAATTGAGGCCACTTCTATAAAACTGCTATTTGGATAGGCTGCAAAACTACGCTCCTCTTTCAAACAAATCTCAAGATGCAGAACCACACTTGGTGTCATTTATACAAAAGTTGAACATGTCATCAGGTAAGTGAATTTTGTGAGACTGAGGTTGCACAACAGTGAAGGTGCTGGACTATATGGGTTCAGGGTTCTAATCTCTGTATTGTTATATTGTGTTTAAATAAATCTTCTTAGAGTACTGTGCAAATGTTTTAGGTGTGTATGGAAAAAGGCTGGAAATTAAAGCTGATATGTTATAGTTTATTTTTGTCAATGAATGAACAAAATAAATCTAAATCAAGTCAATATTTGGTGTGACTACCCTTTGCCTTCAAAAAAAAGCATCAGTTCATCTAGGTACTTGGCATGGAGGATGTTCCAGACATCTTGGAGAACTAATCACAGACCTTTTGTGGATGTAGGCTTGCTCAAATCCGTATATCTGTTCATGTGTTCTTCTTTAAGATGAAGATAGTTCTTAATGACATTGGCTGTTTGGTACTGCACAATGGATAGATATTTGCCTGTATTTCTCAGCATTAAGGACGTCATTACAAAGGGATGGCGTTACCTGCTGACCATACTCCCTCATCCCTGGGCGGAAGCGTGGTGCATACCGGAGGAGCGATACTTTGTGTCTTTCGCACTGAAGGATATCAGGCGCCATGGCCCATTGTGAGTGGAAGTAGATTTGTAGAGATTCCTTGGTGTTCAACTGGCAGAGGATCTCATCTGGTCCCTCAACACAAACTATAAACAAGGCTGGAAGCAGGTGTTGCTAATTAACCCGCATCAGCTCCAATCCACCACAAGGTGCCAAAGTGTCCAACAGGTGCTCAAAGCCCCCTGCTGGTTTACTGCCAGCCCTCCATAGTCTCGCAACCCTCTCTAGTGTCGCACTGTGGTGTGTCAGGGCTGATAATAGCAGGCCTCCTTGAAGGCCACCCTTAGAACAACAAGAGCCAAATTGTCCAGGGCAATCTGAGAGGCAAAGCACTCACATGGCTAGAACCACTTCAAGCACAGCGGTGAAACATGGCACATGTGGCAGGGCATGCAGGCCATCACCAACTACAAAACTACACCACCTGCTTGTGACGGTGATGCCTCCTTCCTGGATGCACTGAACAGCTTCTACGCTTGCTTTGAGGCACAGAACAATGCCCCAACCACTCCATGGATGATGTGATAGCCACAACTCTTCACCTTGCTGTCACTCATCTTGAGAGGAAGGACCCATTCATTCAAATATTGTTCATAGACTTCAGTTCAGCATTCAGCACCATCATTCTTCAGCACCTGATTGGAAAGTTGAGCTTGATCACCTCTCTTTGTCACTGCATTCTGAACTTCCTGACTGGGAGACCTCAGTCCATCTGGATCAAATGTAGCATCACCAGCACTACCACACTGAACACAGGAGCTCCTCGGGGCTGTGTGCTCAGTCCATTGCTATTCACTCTGCTGACTCACAACTGTGCAGCAAATCACAGCTCTAATCACATGATCAAGTTCGTCAATGATACACCTGTGAGAGAGAAGATCAAACGGGTATCAAACTGGTGTAAAGCCAACAATCTGTCTCTAAATGTTGGCAAAACTGAAGAGATGGTTTTTGACTTTAGAAGAGGAACCCAGAGCGATCACTCTCTGCTGAACATTGACGGCTCTTCCGTGGAGATCGTCAAGAGCACCAACTTCCTTGGTGTTCAACTGGCGGAGGATCTCACCTGGTCTCTCCACACCAGCACCATAACCAGGAAAGCCCAGCAGTGTCTCTACTTTCTGCGGAGGGTGAGGAAAGCTCATCTCCCACCCCCCCCAGCCTCACCATATTCTACAGAGGGACTATCAAGAGCATTCTGAGCAGTTGCATCACTGTCTGGTTTGGGAACAGCACTGTCTCTGACAGCAAAACTCCACAGAGTCTTGCATGCACAAAGCCACCAGCATTGTGGCTGATACCACACACATCTGCCATCCGGAAAGAGGTACCGAAGCATTCGGGCCCTCACAACCAGACTGTGAAACAGCTTCTTTCTACAAGCTGTCAGACTTATTAACAACCATAGACCGGACTAAATACCCCACAAACACACACATAAATTGATGAACTGGTCCGATTAACATGAATTGGTCCATACACCAGTCCACTCACACACACCAAATGCAATTTTTGGACATTTTAACTCTCTTGCTGCTCTCCCACTTAATGTACCCTGCCCACTTAATCCTCTTTGTTCTGTTTTACACTATCCTGCACATGTTTGCACACATGCAGTTACATAGTGTAAGTAATATATGTATTTATTGAATATTGTTGTTTTTTGTAGTACTGTTGTTATGTAGCACCTGAGGTTCTGGAGTAACGTTGTTTCGTTTCACTGTGTATATGGCTGAAATTAAAATAAAACCAGACTTTGTCTTTGACTTTGAAACCTCAGTCTGCTTTGAATTATTTGCCTGAGAGAAACCTTGCTGATGCAGAATTGAAGGTGGAAAAAGTAACTGCCAAAATTAAACCATGAACACATTTTTCAAAGCTTTCTTACATTACCATGCTTGCCTAAAACATTTGCACAGTACTGTATGTCCCATGTTTTAAGCAAAATATCACTCATTACTTTAATTGTTCTTTTCCAGTGTTAGTCAGTAATCCTGTTGTTGACAGTGTATGTTTATATTTGTATGTGTTTTTAAGATTAAATTAGATGAGACTTCTTATTGTCACTACATTCTCTGTATAGATCATAGACTGGATCACTGAGAATGTTATGAGCTTTGATGCATTTGATCAGATTCAGGAGTTTATCCTGGGTAAGTGTACACACATTTGTGTACTATGTCAGTATTATGTATATGAAACATTAACCAAATCTCCTTTAATTTAGCCTCACTGTACAGGACCTGCTATCAGCAGCCCCCCATTCTGGATGTCGTCCTTCCATACTCCTCTGTGTTTGAGAAGAAGGTGATTTCAAATCTAGTCCATCTTTTCAAAGTACTGCCAGTGTATAATGATGCAACTATATCCACTTCAGTGTGTAAGAATAAGTGGTGATTTCAACTTTTTATAAACTTTTAATTATAGTAGTACCTTGGTTCTCGACCACTTCAGGACATGTCGAATTCGGTTCTCGACACATCTCGAGGAGAAAAATTTGTGTCTGAACTCGTCATTTGTTTTGCACTCAGTGCACTAAACCTGCTTAAGAATTTTCTGTATTTCTGCATAAATATTACCTTAAAGATCATTAGATTTTCACACAAGTCTTAAAAGTATATAAAAGAACTCAATTAAATAATTGCAAAAAAAAAAAAATGTATATTTATATACAGTTGCAGTCAAATATATTCAACCCCCCAAAGATTTTAAGGATTTATCAATTTAATGTTTTTCTAATAGCAAGATTCTTCTTTGGATGATTCTTTATGAGTTGAGTGATACATAAAATCAGAACAGAAAATGCATGATGTAATATTTGTGTGTAACAGTATATTTTATTAAGATAGCCATGTCACAATTATTCAACCCCTATATAATATTGTTGTGTTTAAAGCTTTCTGACAGTTTTTATAGACTAAAGTGGAGTTGAAACCTAATTAAGCCTTTGAGAACTCTATAATGATCCTTCATTTGCTCAGCTGTGATGCAAATATAAATCCAACCCATGAAGGAATTCAAGGTGAGTTGCAATCATGGGAAAGACAAAAGGAGCTTCTACAAAAGCTATACGAGGAGATAATTTGATCACACTTAAAGGGCCTTGGGTATTAAAAGATTTCCAAAAAATATAACATCTCAGGAGGAAACACCATTGGGAGTGTTATGAGGAAGTTTAAAACCTATGGAACAGCTGCAAACCTGCCTGTCTGTGGAAGAAAGCCCAAAATTTCATCAAGGGCCCTTAGCAACTTAGTCAGGACAACTAAGAAAAAATCCCAGTGTGAGAGTAAGACACCTACAGGATGAGCTGATGAAGGCTGGAACAAGTGCTTCAGTAGAAACTATAAGACGTGCACTGAATAAACGAGAACTTCATGGCAAGAATCCAAGACGCCTCCACTCCAAATTCGATTAGAATATGCCAGGAGGAATTTGGATAAGGGTACAGAATTCTGGGAGACAGTTCTATGGACTGACGAACCCGAATATGATCCCCACAGTCAAGCATGTAGGACGGTCACTGATCATGTGGGGCTGTTTTTCTGCAGCAGGAACTGCAAATCTTGATTACGTACCTGCATCATGGATTCTCAAAAATATCAGGCCATTTTAAAGAGGAATGTGATGCCATCTGTTGACAAATTAAACCTTGGCAATCATTGAACCTTCCAGTAACACAATGATCCTAAACACACCTCCAAGTCAACCAAAGTTGTTTGAGAAAAAGATCCTGGAATGTCCTGGAGTGACCTTCTCAGTCACCAGATGTAAACCCGACTGAAAATCTTTGGTGGGATTTAATGAAGGCAGCACAGAAGCCATCAAACATCACTGAACTAGAGGTTTTTATATGTGAAAAATGGGCCAAGATTCCAATTGAGAGGTTTAAGAAGCTTGTTAGTACTTACTGAAAATGTTTGTTGGAAGTTATAAAAGCTAAAGGAATCTCCACAAAGTATTAAAGCAGGAGTTGAATAATAGTGCACATGCACATGTTCAAAGAGATACATTATACATTTGAACTTCAAAGTTAAGTCAAAATAACTCACATATGTATTAATAAATACTGATTGTTGTTTACTGAGGTTTTATGTCAATTATTGTCATTATCTTTCATCCACATCGCTATAATGTCTTTGGAGTTGAGGGGGTTCAATATTTCTAAATGCAACTGTATATTTATTTCCCATTTTACATATTTGTAAGCTTTAAAAGAAGGGCTAAACCACTATAATTAGCAGATCATTTGAAGATGTTTTCTATCAATGGAATGACAGTCAGTTGTGTGTTGAAACTAAATAACCTTGATCTATGAAATGTCTGAACTTCTCAAGACATGATTGAGGAAGTGTGTCATTATATGAACAAAGGAGATTTCAGAGGACCTCAGAATGTGAAAAATAAATAATCTCTAAAGAGTTTGGGCTCCACCAACCCCAGTCACCCAGATCGTGTACAAATGGAGAAAATTCAAGATCATTATCATCGTCCTCAGGAGTGGTCAAACATATAGATCACTTCAATAGAAAGACATAAAGTCTATGAAGGCACAAAAGATGACTAAGCAGCTAAAGTACTCTCTCACGTGGCTCTGCCATCAGAAGAAAACTGAACAACAAGCTGCAATGATCAGCAGAACCTGGTTGTTAGATTTGTTTAATCATGCACTGAGCTATATGCCCATAGTCTTGAAGTTTTCTTAGTTAGTATGTTACATAATTTAATATCATTGAGTTTTATATAATTATCTCCCAAGTTTCATAAACCAGGGAGGGGTCATATGTCTGCAGCATAATTAAATAATGTTAAAGTCGAAGGAAATATTATTTAACACATTTTAAGAAAGAAAATGAAGATTTTCAGTGTTCTTGATGATAGAAAATAGCACTAACAGCATGGATCTCTGGATTCTAACTTATGATTGCTCACCATAGGGTTATCCTCAATTTTGAGATTTAATCATCTGTATATTTTCTATAAAAATAAAACATCCTCTAACTATAATGTAATAATTAACTTTTTTGCTGCAGGAGCTTCCTGTAGCACTGACAGCTATCCCTGGTGTGAAGTGCACACCTGAGCTAATGGTTCATCCAGTAATCAAAGGGAAGGTAATACACGTTTCCTGATGTGAAGTATGCCAAAATTTGAATGTTAATTGTAATACATTTTTTATTTTAAAATAATTGTATATATTAATGGAAAATCTAATATGTATATTCTATATGTTTTAATTCTATGTTATGTATAATATATACATTTTTATAATCTTCCTATTTCCTTTTATTATCATAGGAAGTTTATGATAGTGGTCTTGTGGAAAAATAAGTTGCAGTATCCTTAATGAATACTAGATGGCATCAGAGAGAAGATGTATTCTTTAATCTTCTGGAGTGTTTACAGATTTATATAAAGGATTATGGTGAAATGTACCACAAATCCTACTCCCATGTGGAAATAATTATAATAATATCCTGTTATAGTGTGTTATGACGTAGCATAGTGTGTAAGTCTTTCAGGAAGTTTACTCACTGTGAGTCAACACACTGGTCTCGTGTCCATAACAAATGGTCAGTGTCTTCAGCTTTATTGTTGTTTTTGCAAAAGGCCAAAAGTCTGCAGGGCTACTGGGATGAGCTACAGTGGGTTATAGAAAGGACAAAATATTTTGAGGCCATGTCCAACCCTCGGTACCGGTTCTCAAATCTGAAAAGTGAATGGACCAAGCTACAATCAATGCTGGTAAGAGGCCAAAACAAAGTAGCTGTCATTTCTCACTGTATATACATAATATCTCACAAAAGTGAGTACATCACTTAAATTTCTGCAAATATTTTCTCTTTTTATGGGACAACACTATAGAAATGAAACTAGTCAGTGTACAGCTTTTATAACAGTATAGATTTACTGTCTTCTGAAAATAACTCAACACTATTAATGTCTAAATAACTGGCAACAAAAGAGTACAACCCACAATGAACATGTTTAAAGTGTGCCCAATTATGTTGTTGTCCCTCCCTGGCATCATGTGACTTAGTTACAAGACTCCAGTAACACCAACTCTGTGATGTCATCATGGAAGAGTGGAGGAGGTTTCCAGTATCACCTTGTGCAGTTCTGGTGAATTCCATGCCCAAGAGGGTTAAGGCAGTGCTAGATAATAATGGTAGTCATAGTACCGGTATATATTAACACTTTGGGCACCATTTGGACATCTTCACTGTGGGTTGCACTCACTTTTGTTGCCAGCTAATTAGACATTAATGGCTGTGTGTTGTGTTATTGTCAGAAGACAGTAAATCTATACTCTTATACAAGCTGTACATTGACATTCTTCCCTACATATAAATTACTGAGGTTCCCAAATCCTGTACATTTAGATGCAAAGTTCTCATTTACTGTGTTTGTTTGAATAATGGTTAACATAATACCATTACAGAACTCAGACAAGAAGAAATCCCCCAACTATCTCAGACACCTTGAGGAAAACACCACAAAGTAGGTGGAGATCAGCATGTCAAGAATGTACTCTTGAGTGTTCATGTGTATATTTGTGAGTGAGTGAGTAAGTGAGTGAGTAAGTGAATGACCATGTGTGGGTAGGTAAAAGAGAAATCTTGCCTTTTGAGGAATTCAGTGCATTTTTACAACGCTGTTATGCAACTGACTGTGCACTCACAGAGCTAGTTGAAAACACTGTCATTTAGTGCAGAACAACTGAAACATTTATTACAATGGCCTTGCCTGACCCCTTCTTGTGTAAACTATTTCAGGCCACATAATTGTGTTTACAACAAATGGCATGTGGTAAAATGTGAACCAGAGCATGTTCTAAAGTTGTGCTTTTTCATGGTTTTTTAGAGTTTTAGCTTTGGTAGACACTTGGAATTTGGGTAAGTAAAACCTTTGGTGTAAGTCTGATGTTTGGATGTTTTGAAGTCTGTTTCTTGTAGGAGCAATAGCCTGAACACAGTTTTACGCTCAGGATTACAGGAAATGCTCCTCAATTTCATGTGAGCAGTGTTTTGTAGTCTTGTTTCCTAAGAAACATGGACAGCAGACCAGTGCAGTTGCGTCACATACGAATAAGACATTCCTTTCAATTTAATTGCTATTTTTGTACAAATGTACACCTCAACTTTTGGCTGAGTATCACTAGATATTGTCTATGGACTCACATGTACACACATAATGCAAGAGGACTATTTGATAGATCACACAGTCCATAATTATTCCTCTTTTTTTAATGAATACGAATTATTAATGAAGAACAAGGAAGCACTGGGAGAAATTGAATGTTAGGTGTGAGATGTGTTTAAGGAATTCCAGTAACATCGGATTTTATCTGTGTTATGCAGATAAGAGAGTGGTTCCTCTTTTTCAGGAGGAGGACCAGCAGCAGAGGTTATTAATAGGCCTGGTGAGAGTCAAAACCTTCTATTGCTTTGTTGTTGCTTAAAATTAAATTTGCATTATTTAGAAGGCGACTTAACTTCTACAGTTTTACAACCTACAATACGGTGACACAGCGGCTCAGTGGGTAGTACCGTTGTCTCACAACAAGAAGGTCTTGGGTTTGATCCCAGGTGGAGCAGTCTGGGTCCTCCCTGTATTAGGTGAATTGGAGATGTTAACCATGTTTGATATTGAACTAATACTGATGAATTGTGTGTATCGATGTAGTTGTTCCTGTCATGAATATAGCCAAGTGCACTGATGTGACATTAAATAAACCAAACAAACAAACTGAGCAACATTGTATATGTGGAGCAATGGAGTGAGGAGTACCTATATCTATACATAGGAGAGACCAAACAACCATTCCACAGGCGCATGGTACAGCATAGAAGAGCCATCTCATCAGGAGAGGACTCAGCATTCCCACCCCTTTAAGGATAAGAATGTGTGAAGGAGGCGATTTATTTCCAACTAGTACAAACATCGTTGAACAGAGTGTGTGGTCTATGTCACCAGTTATCATCAACAAAGCAGCCTTGAGTTCCTTTCCTAAGTGGTTTAAGCCCAGTCACGCCTTGGTCCATGTGACTCTAATAACTCACATGATGGCAGGATGGGGCATCAACTCAGTAATGGGTCACACTTGGCCCCTGTGGTTCTAACGACATGTATTGAGGTCATGTATTGAAAATGTGGGTCAAGGACTCTCAGGACCACCTCCAAGGTGACACCCCCCTAGAAGTTAAATATTCAGGACTCCCCATCAGATTCTAGAACTGAAGCCTTTCGGTGAGAACTGAAACATCTTCAGAGCCAAGAAGAAGTCTACTTGCCTTTTACTCAACACTCAAGTCTACCTTGACCTGGATGACTGAGAACTTACACAAGAATTACCAAGTAACTGGGAAGAGCCTTCCTCTAGGTCCCAACAGTGGCAGCTAGGCATTACTGGGACCATCAACCTTGTTGTCAATAGTCCAGTAATTTCAGTGCTATGCAGTGACAGTTGTCTGCCACAGGGGCTTTCAGCTGTATTCAAAATTGTCCTTTCATCAGCAAGAAGAAAGGGACAGACTTGAGGCAATCAGTAGCAGACAGAATTAACCGATGGCACCCATTAACATCAATATCTGTTTACATAGTGAGGCTTTGTTTATGGCCTAACTGTTTTTCGTTTTAAGTACACGTCTAAATTAAATGAGCAGAATGTCCACTTCTGTCTTATAAGTAGCTGCTTCTATACCTTTATCTTAAAATTTAACATCGAATAAAACAAGAAGTGACAGCCACCAATAGCAGGGAAGTGGAGGTTGTAGGTATATAAAGCCTTTTGCAGAACTACCAGCATCATTTAAGATACGGTGATAGTAACTTGCCACAGAAGTTGATTTCTGAAGTTGATTTAGAGGATGGGACTTTTTTGTTCTGAAGCTTATACTTCTTGTAAAATCTTGATTATTTCTCTGATTTTTCATATGTGATATTTTGGTGAGGCCAATTTGCTTCTTCACATGGCTGAAACATTGTTGTATATTTTTATTTTTTAAGTGCTATGCTTGGCTTGTGTAGCATTCTAAAGGTGCTGTCACAGTGCTAAAAAGTGTTAGTTGCGATCGACTTACGGTTGGCCTTTTTGTAGTTCAGACGCTCATACAGCCGCACATGTTTGCATAATCCGCAATAGCGAATCATTTCCGCCCCTCAAATTTTGAGCTTGCTCATGATTGTACTGCGGAAGA
>JAVSBU010008996.1:0-15057 GCA_033118015.1 Loricariichthys derbyi | reverse complement strand
CGACTTTTAACAGGTTAAACTAAAACGAATCAGCTAAATGTTCAGTGGCATTCAACACTATTTACTCCACTATATCCTTTCAGCTTAAGTGGGTATGACCACTAGAGGGGACCTTTTAAAAGGAATTTTAGGCATGTCAGGGGTATTTCCTATTGCTTTAGGCCATAGGAATGAAAGTATTAGATTACCGTCCGCATATGCCAGTAACCGCTGCATAGATTTCACTATTTATAAAAAGTTTTATTATTTTCATAAAATCAAAGCTGCGACCCATGTTTGATGTTCATCAAAGAAACGTCGAAAATCGGCTTTTTCCTTACCCCTGTCCTGCCAAACCGATAAATCCTGAACATTTACGAAGTTCGGCGTTTTCTGAAGTAATTTTTCAGGACTTTCAAGTATCCTGTTTGCCAGAGAACCTCTGCCTTCTCAATCTTGTCTGCACATTCGTGATATGTATTGATTTTGTGCTTGATACTTTGATATCAGTTTCTGTTGGGTCTGATGTAGCATATTACTCCAAAGTACGTGTATTTTAGGCATTCCTGAAAATAACGAAAAATGGAAAAAAGCTGCATGTATTTTCAGATTTTTTTGGACGGTATTCTAATACCTTCATTCCCGTGGCCTTATTACTTCACTGTTTATTTCTTTCATCGTTGATGTCACTGCTAACCTTTTTGGAGGTTTTGTTGATGTTTCATTTTTTCTTTCCAGCATCTCCAGTAAGTTATTTCACTTTGTTTTTCAAATAGGGCTATTTGTTTGTTTCTTTTTCCAGATGCCACCCAAGAAGTCTAACCGACGGCCACCTGAAGTGAAGCCTGGAAAGGCCCGTCTGTACCTGCAAGAACATTTTGCAGAAATTCCAGCTGACAAAGGATTGCTCAAGAACGGCAATGTGTTACAGATTTTTTTGGATAACAAAAAATCGATTGGGGCTACTGTGCAACATATCAAATCGATTTATGGTGAGGACTGTGTTATTGAAAGGCACACGGTGTGGTATTTGGTTAACCAGACATTAGACAAATACAAAAATTTAGCCAGAGAATCTGAAATGACTTTCTTCAGGTCAATTTGCAATCAGAGATTTTTCTCAAGTGACCTTTAAGATGATATGCTGTCAAATACTCCAAGTCCAGGAACACCTCATCTGCTTTGTACTCTGGAAAATCTGCCACAGCCGTCCACATCAGCCATGCCCTTGGTGTCAGCAGATTCTATCGCCACAGAGCCAGTTTCCATTGAAGTGGAAATAGAGGAAATGGAGTCTTCACCGTTACCATCCAAATCATCCAAGGCTGATCCTTCACCATCTGCTTATCTCGTCCGCTCTTCTCGGAGCATGACTCCAAGGGAACTGAAAATGAAAAGACGTTTGGATTTTATTTCTAAAGCGAACAGGGATATGAAAATAAAGTATTCTCGGAACATGCGCGAGTTAAAGGAGAGGCTAAAAACACCAAATAGGGTCATTAATCAAGCTATTAAACGCAAAAATATGACAATTGAGAAAAAGAAAATCGCAATAGCACAACTAAAAGAAAAGTATCAACAGAGAACTCTTGCTGTAGAGCTAGCAAAATCCAAAAAAACTGTTGGATGCCGAAAAGAAAAAACATAGAAAACTACTGCAGAGGAACAAAAAGTCACGAGCCAGAGCTCGGTCTGTGTCGATGGAGGAATTCAAAAACCTGAAGTTGCAGTTAAAGGAAAAGAATGAGACCATAAAAACTCTTGAACTTGACATGGTCCTATCAGAAGAGATAGTGGAAGATATTTCTTTTGGTAAAGAAGGGGAAGCGATGAGTGCAAAGAGGGACGGGAAAACTTGTTCTTCTGTCACCAGGATGAAAGTGTTTGATTGCATTGTGCATCATGTGCCTACGTCTGATATCCCAGACCTGATTCAACAGTTTGCGAGTCGATCAGGGGAGAAACTTGATCGTGTGCCGCACAGGAATACCGTTGAACTAATGGCACGTGAACTTGGAGTAATCGCCACTACGCAAGAGGGCACGCGTGTGAATAGTATCCACTTTACGACAAGGGATGAATGTGTTTCTGGGGCTGTGGATGAGCTGCCAGGGGGCACAGCAGAAGACTATGCCAATCATATAACACAAACTGTGGACAACCTTGCTGAAACCTATGCCTATTTTCACAAACTGGACCAGGAAGGATATTAGCAGACTATAAAGACGATAATAAAAAATATCGCAAACACCCTAACTGACAGGTGTGCGGCAAATGGTGCAACCATTAAAATGGTTAATGCCATCTGGAAAAAACACCTCAACGAGTTATATTGCCACCTTCACCCCTTGGATTCTATTGCCAGTGCTTGCCGAACAGCCCTCAAGCAGCACGAAGAATCCCGTGGATCTCTTTGTGGGAAGGATTGCCTAGCTGCCAATATTGTTTACCAAGTGAACAGGATGAGGTACAAGGATGGGAAGGGGGATCCCCGTGGCTTTGTCAGCTTTCTTGACAAGCAGCAGCTCCCAAGAGGAATTCTTCCACGTTACCGTGGCAATCGCCTGCATGTCCTCTTCCTGA
The DNA here is from genome assembly GCA_033118015.1 of Loricariichthys derbyi. NCBI lineage: Eukaryota > Metazoa > Chordata > Actinopteri > Siluriformes > Loricariidae > Loricariichthys > Loricariichthys derbyi. Next base: position 12,495 of record JAVSBU010008996.1, on the reverse strand, counting down.
TATGTGGACGTTTTTTTGAACATCATGCTACCTTTTGCGAATTTTTGAGGGGCGCAACATCTTGCGGTGACCTTTTAAAGGACTTCATGAACGAAACGACTTTAACGGAATTACAAGTGCTTGGATTGATCGGAAAATTTTTGACAGGGCCTTGGATGAAAAAGTTTTATGTGGCAGCCAACAGGGACATAAGCCATCTTGAGGGCATTGAAGTCATCAAGGGCCTTTTGAAAACGCTCCAAGAACTTAAGGATAACCCCCTCAATATTTTGAATGCCACTAAGGATTTGTTTGGGGAAACACTGCCCAAGTCGGACCAGACTCTGGAAAAGCTTCAGACTCAGCCACGCAACCAGGAACAGTTCTGTTCAACGATGATGAAGTACCATGTTCTACTTGTCATGTCAAATGAGCAAGGAAGAACAAAACCGTGAGGTACCTTGATGGACTTACAGAGGAAAGGCGGGACGAAGTTTTGCAGATGGCTGTGAGTCTTGGCAGGAGAAGAACTGACAAGAAAAGGAAGACCCAAGCAGACCTACGGGAAGAGCTGATCCGAAGACAAGTGGAGAAGAGGCACGCCAGGGACACTGCCCAACGAAAACAGCTGGAAAAGAAACTGAAGAACTTCGAGTTGGAGCTTGAAAGTTTATTGAAAGATTTTCCTGAAATCAACTCGACAAGGAAGGAACACTTGCTAGACATACTGGAGGGACGGGCAGTGGGAAGGACAATTTGTCATGTTTGGGCTGAAGATGGTGAACTGGTATTGTACAATGGACGGATAAAAAAGATCAAAGCAAATAAATCCGTTTATAGGGTAGGGTACTGGGCCCAAGATGAGGACTACTCCGATGCTACTGACTATGATATGTCAATTTATACACTGGCTGCTGATGTTCTTTATAATGACCTGACCCTCTCTGAGTGAACAATTTGTGGTGATATCTACACTTGTCAGTTTAAGGGGACAATTTTGATTTTCAACTAACTGTGGATTATATATTAGAACTACACTGGATCCAAGTTGATATTTAGTGGACAATTTTCAACTGACTGTGGATTTTATATATATAAAATATCTATACATACACTGTGGATCCACAGACTAGCCTGTTGGAAGTGAAAGATTTTTCATCTCATGAAGATGATCATCCAATGCCAAAGAATCGTTTAGCATAGAATTCGAAATTGAGAATCGGAATTCTTAAAATCCAAACTACGCCCAAACCTATTTATAAAACATGTATATAGGGTTGAGTTTGAGCGACGCATTTTTCTAAATATAGCATACTCAAATGCGCATGCACGCGTACGTAAGCTATGCTCGGACAAACTCTGCATGCTAAAGCTTGCGTGGGGGCTTCCTTTGTGTCCAAACTCATTATTAAAGCCTTTGTGACCACCTCTAAGCGGTTTTGATGACGAGTTTGGACACAAAAGAAGCCCTCACGCAAGCTTTAGCATGCAGTGTTTATCCGAAAGTAGCTTACATACGCGTGCATGCGCATTTGAGTATGCTATATTTAGAAAAATGCGTCGTTTGAACTCAACCCTATATACGTATGTGTTTTAACTGGGTTTTGACGTAGTTTGAATTTTAAGAATTCCAATTCTCAATTTCGATTTCTATTCTAAACGATTCTTGATCCCGATTCTTTGAAGTACAGGTCACTTTTTTAGCAATTGGTAGTCTGTAGCTTTAGCTAGTCTGTTAAGAATAAGACAATCATAATTTATGTACCAACCTGATTTCGTTTGCATTGTGGAGGTGCTGGCTGATGGTTGACTGTTCAAAGTGGAGGAAGCGACGGGAACAGGAGAGCGACGCAACAAGTTAAACACAGTAGGTCTACACTCGTTAATGTACCATGCGGGCGAAGGTGTTTTATCATGTTAGTTGTGCATCATCTTTGGCAGTAATACGTTTTTCATAGGTCCATCCTTTTGCAATTTAAATTTAAGACAGAATTTTGAGGCTTAAAGACAATGAAACTCCTAATTTCTTGGACCTCTGATTGCCATAACTTCCTTATTTCTGGAGATATTTCAACAAACTTGGTGTTATTTTAAAGGTATTTATCAATTAGCCATATAAAAGCCATGTAAACCTATGAGGAGCTTCTCCATCCTGGTCCAGTTCCACTACTTTCATGGCTACATCATGTCCAGGTTTGCTTTCATTTTTGCACTACTGGTTGCAGAGGTGACAATGAGGCCTGGAATATTCCCCAGCACTCTAACACTGCTTTAACTGATACACGGCACAGTGGTAATCCTGTTTTTTTTTTTGGTTTTTTTTTCTTTCTTTCTTTCTCAGTATGTCAGAGCCTCTCACACGTCCTGCATCACTGCTGCACATGGAACTCCAGGATGGTAAGTGCAAAGTTCTTTTATCTATTTCTTTTTTTTATTTTGCATGCATGCACAGTCCTAGTCACAGCCTAATTACGTTGGGCTTAGGAACTAGTACAGTGCAAAGAGTACAATTCTGTTTCCTTGCAACTCACCGCTGTGTTCACACATCAGCGGTGCTACTTACGGGGATGGACACTTGGACCATGGAGCTTTATCTCAAACGTTTAGCTTAAGTTTTATATTCCAGCTATAATTGCTGTGGGTTATGTTCTCTATGAACTGTTAAAACTGGTAAATAAACTGGTTGTTATACATGGCAAAAATTGGCTTCTCTTTATAGGACACCAGGTTCTATGGTGTCTACGACTGTCCTACCTTAGACAGACAATGCTTTTTAGCAGTTGACAATGTGTTTTAATACTAGGTCATAAAATAGGAAGTGAAACACAAATCTGTGCTTAGGTGGCAATAGCTTAAATCATTGTGCTTTAATCACACTGAATGGCTTAGATCTATGAACGGCTAATAATTCTTGACTTGTCCTTTTTAGGTTTTGGATAGATGTCAGACTCCGTGCACTTTTGGCTAAGTCTAAGGTAATAACCCAGTTCTTGCCGTGTTAGATCAGCGTTCGTAATGATGATTGGCGTTAATGTTCAACTGCTCTTATGCCCATGAAAGATGAAAGCCTCTCTGAACATTCCAAAACATCTGAAGTAGACTGTGTGAGACATCAACTGTTTGCTTACAGCAGTGTTTCTTCAATCTGTCTACAGGATCCCCTGTGCAGTGGCTGAGGTCTCTCATAAGTCTGAATGGTGAGTAGATGGTGAGTTCTTGGGTTCACGTGCTTTACCGAGGTCTATCCCGATTGGCTCCTCGCTGTAGAGTCGTGTCGTTGGAAATGCCTCGGAGATAAATTCTGTAGTATAGCTTTACCCATGGTGTTCCTGCTGTGGGATCTGTGGGCAAAACGCTGCAGGACAAATTCTGTTAACGTATTGTACTCCATTATGGTATGGTATGTAGTTTATTGTCATTCAGACTCTACAGCTGAACGAAATTGTTTCTCCAACTCAAGAGAGAGTTGGTGGGGCCGCCGAATTGTGCTCGTCTGGATGTTGATATTGTTAAATTACGTAAACACTCATCAGAATGGGGTGGTGTTATTCAAATGATCAGTCTTCTGACCTTTGAACTTGAGCCGTTTTTAGTCCAGTGGCATAGTCAGGGGGGGAAAGCGCATTTTGTGAAGAAATTGTGAAATTTGGCACACTTGTAGGGGATCCCCAAAGAGTAATTTTTTGATTAGGGCCCACCTCTGAAACGCCCCCTTGGTGGCCGCCATCTTGAATTTCAAGATGGCCGTCTTCATCGTCAATACTAAGGCTAGCCCCCCATTTTCTGGGTCTAGAAATCTGAGACTGTTTACAAGATCGTAACATGTCCGCCATCTTGCATTTCAATATGGCTGCCACCAAAAACAGGTATTTTGTGATGGCTCCTCAAGTAGTGCACATTTTTAAATAATTCAAAATGATAACCCCATGTTTTCAGGGTCAAGGATTTATATGGACTTATTACCCAGTGTCTGTTTGCAGTAATTCATATAGATATTTACTGGATTCATATAGATATTTACTCCTGTAGCTCACATCTAGATCTATAGTTCCTAAAAGTTTCAAGTGAGTCTCTACTAACAGTTATGCCAGTTTGAATGTTTATTTTGCACAACGCAGGTCACACTTTTTGTATTAAGTGCTTTGTTTTCTTAAAGACAACAAAGTCCTAATTTCTCGGGCCTGAGATGGCTGTAACTTCCTTATTTCTGAAGATATTTCAACAAACTTGATGTCATTTTGAAAGTATTTTGATGCTCTATATCATGATAGAATGAGGTTTTAAGCACTTTTATTTATTTATTTATTTATTTTGTCACATGCCTAGACATCTGTCTAAAAAGATAGTTCCCCCTATAATCCTGGAATTGTCATTTTGAATTATTTAAAAATTTGCCTTCTTTGTGGATATATTGCAAAATATCTGTTTTTGGTGGGGGCCATATTGAAATTCAAGATGGCGACCACAAGGGGGCGTTTCAGAGGTACGTCCTAATCGAAAAATGACCCTTTGGTAGTTCTCTACCACTGTGCCAATTTTCACAATTTCTTCACAAAATGCACTTTTCTGTTTTTATACGCTTAGCCACTGGACGATTTTGTGCACAAGCAATGGAAGTGAATTTTAAGCATGTTCCACTCTGCAGCCATGTGACTTTACCCATCTCCTTGCTACAGGTGCAGTGATCTGAAGTGACCACAAGACGGTGCACTGTCACTGGTAAGTGTTCATAAGGAGCTTGCTACAGGGGTCGAGTCACAGCACTGTGTGGTATCTGCATCCAGTTGTATATCTGACTGGATTGTTCAAATGACAGTGCAAGAGCAGCTCAGTACCTGCCGTCATGGGCCTCGTGTTCCTAATATGTTGGGTCCAGGTGGGTGCTGGAACAACCCGTAAAAGACATCAAATCTGGTATTCTCATAGAGCTGGTAGATTAATACCTCAGAAACTCAACGAGTGTAAAAGTAATCTGAATATTAATGGACTAGTTGGTAGTTTTTCTACTTGATCCTCATATCAACAAAAAATGATTTTGATATAAAATCACAATTCTGAAACCTTACAAGTCATGATGTCTCATGATTTGGATCACTTATGTAGCGGTTTAATGGTTATACATGGGTTTTTCAAAATGTCTATTCATTTAAATGTCCCTGTAAGCAAATGTAACTTCACACTATTTAACTTGAATATAATTTAAAAAGCATTAGGCACTAATTTACTCCATGTTTCCCATAGGTGTTTACACCTATGGTAATTCCTGAAGTTCCAGGGGTGGATTTGCATATGAGACATTATATTCATATGTGTCCGAGGTTATTATGGGTAAGTTGTCTGGCCTTGTTGCTGTTTTTGCGTTAGTATTCCGGTCATATACCAAGGCTTTCGGGAGGTGCAGTTCTCGACTTGCTGTGGACATGACCGAAAATCAAAGCCCATCCCAGTGAATTGCTGTGGTTTCTGCCTTAGTGATCCACTGGGAACAGTTTTACGACTGTGTATTTTTTTCTTACTTAATGTTCCTTTGTGTCCATCAGGGTTGGACGCCTGGTGCATTGATGCCTCAATTAAGGTGAGATGATCAGTAAGCTACATGGATCACTTTCAAAGGGGGTCAGCCACATACCACCACTGGCGACCCTTAACGCCGTGATCCAACAAAAATGCCTTTTGGGATTTGATGCAGGTTTGGATTATAACGGGAAAACCTGTTGTCTTTAAAGGCGACATTTTATCCTTTTCATGTAGTTTCAGACTGTGGTGGTTGTTAAATGTGAGACTGACACCGTTCTGAAGTGTTTATGGCATTTCAGCCAGTCTTGGTGCTTGTTGACAACAGGGCTTAAACCTTAGTTAATTTAATTCAAGCAGATGTTCAGGCTGGTGTTTTATCCTCCAGTAGGGAAGAAGTGAAGTCAAATCTCATAGGGCTTCCTAATGGATCTCTAAAGTTCCTGTAAAGCCTGACCCATCAAAAAATAGTCAGAAAATTCTACTTTTTTAGATGATTAGGCCACCTTTACTCAAAATCCAATTTTTTTTTGCCAGATAATTTTGTTTATGGTCTTTCTTTGTATCACATTTGATATATTAGGTGTTTTTGGCAACTTTTGACTTTGTACCATATATACCTGCAGTATCGAATTTGATACACATTTTTAAACATGATTTAACTGTAACACAAGTAATTATTTATTAAGTATGCATTGTTTAAATAGTATTTATTATTAAAAATGAGCAACAAAATGTTTTTACCCTAACATCTTAAAAATGAGCAAAGATCTTCCTGCAGAAAGTGTGTGGATGAATCATGACACCCGCCATTTTGAGAACGTCAAATAAAGCCCTTCCACTACCTGCAGTATAGTGAAAATCCACTAGAGGGAATAATACGTGTCAGATCATATACAACAGGTTTTTAAGGAAAGCATTGATCACATTAAGTTAAAGGTCTTAGAAACCTGTGTATGAAATATAATACAAATGGTCTTGAAGGGTTAATTAAACCCCTGGCGAGTGATTTAGGAGCTTTAATCCAATGTGTCCCACAGTTCTGATTTATAGTGTCTATAGCGCAAGTCACTAACTTAATTTCTAGTTAATCACGTTCTGTTCACGTTCCATTGATTCAATCTTGACTCGTGTTTCATGTAATTCTGAAAACAGCTCATGCACGTTGGTTAGTGAGTAATAACGTGGGAAATTTATGAATAGTGTGCTTTATAGGCATGCTGTGTATAATCAGCACTGCTATTTGGTACTGACAGTACTAATAAAATGAGCCTTTTAGCACCATGTTTGTTTTAATGTGTAAATTAAACAAGCTTAATTGCACGCAAGGCTGTGTCAAGTCTCCAGTATGAGTCAGTAAGGAAGGAACTCAGGATTTCTGCTCGTTGGAGTAAAAGGTACATTTTGGATAGTTTCAGTATTATGTTTGGATTATTTTTTTGCCAGTTCTGTAGAATTGGGAAGTTCAAGCTGGTAGTGGTTTTACATCAGTTTAATACAGATGTAACCTTTCTTTGATTCGAGGCTCTGTCTGATTAAGTAAAATTGAACCCTTGTGTTAAGTCTCTAGAACACCACACGTTATGTTCTCCATTTTGTGAAAGTACAACTTTTTAAAGAAATGCCTTTCAACTGTAATTGTTTCTAATGTTAGTCGTTGGACGCCAAGCATGTTCTCAATTATTAGCGATAATTTTGTAGATTGAATTCCTTCCCCTTTCTCTCTTCACAGTCGTCCCAGATGCTTCTGAAGAGCTGAGATGAGCTTCTCTTATGGTTGATGATAGTCAGGTATCCATGAATGTGGATTTGTCTAAACTTTAGACACCTCCTGTCCTGAGAATGATAAATTGTCTGGTAATTTCCTCTGCCACTTTTCTGAATAGTAAATCGTTGCCTCTTGTTGTTCATATGATATCAAGACATCGTAGCATATTTATGCCGTCTGGCAACGAAGGTGGATTTGTATTTAATGTACTTTTCCATGGTTCATATGAGGCGTTGACAGGGTTGTGTGAAATCACTGCCTAAAAAGGCATAAATATCTTAATTGCATGTTTGCAATAGTTAATTATCTGCTGTTTGATGCATATATCTTAACTTTGCAACCAAGTTCATGATCATTCAGTTTCAGTGGGGTGAACCACTTTTGAATTTAGCTTCTTCATACCCAGATATTGGCTGGTGCTCACTTGGAACCTGCTTCTAAACCTTACTGTGGTTATCAGGTCCCTTACATGAGTTTTAATGGGGGTGTGTGTTAGTGGATCTGCTCACAGTTTCTGAAGTGCTCCTGAAGACCGGGCCCATGGTCGCACCGTTATTGCTGACATCACCATTTAATACTAATGTTCTTGATTCTTGGTGAGCCTCTGGTAAAATCTCAATACGGCGGTAAGCGCTGAAGGTAGCAGTGTAAACATGTGTGGGTTGATTGTGTTTAATAAAATTGTAATTCCTGGGTGTCTTATTTTGGGTAAAAGTCATCTGTTTGTCTTTTATTTTGTCACAATTAAAAGATCACGATAGGTCTGCACGTTTAATGCTGCCATTAATAAAACACCTGGCACTTTAGTTTGATGGAAGCAAAATGTGTACTGACATCATTACAAACAACACAGAAAATCAGCCAGATGAACTCATACAGTTATAGAGTAGAGACTTCATACAGGTAGCGTTCCCTCGCTCCTTCGCGGTGCGTTTATTGCGGACTCGCTGTTTCTTGGATCTTCAAAAAAAATTTAATGTAAAATATTTATCGTGGAAATTTTGCTGTTTCATGGGGTTTTGCGGTACTGTATTTGTTTTATTAAGTATTTTTGCACATGCGTAGTACGTATTATACAGTGTAAATAACCACCTAAAATGTTTATTCATTTGGGTCAATTACCTAATTGATGTAAGTTATCTATATTTGATATTGACGTAAATACTTTCTTATTGTGGCTAACTTCACTTACATGACAGACTTCAAAATAAAAACTTCACGCCAGTCTATACATTTAGGTAAAGGATAAGTCTTTTATTTTGGAAGGCTCATTTGGCAGTGGCCATTTCTGTTTAATTCCTATCATTCTAGCTGTAGGACGTATATTCAAGGGTAAGTACTCATATCAAATCTTTAAAAAGGTTTAAGAGTTTAAAACATTTTGAAAAGGTACATGTACAGTATGGGAAAAGTTATGTATAAGAGTGCAGGAAGAGTTTATAAAGACTTAAAACAATGTATAACTACTACAATAAGCATAGCGTTGCTACTTCGCGGAAATTCACTTATTGCGGGTGGGTCTGGAACGGATCCTCCATAATAAGTGAGGGAACACTACTACCTTTAATAGGGCCAACATATAAACACTATTTACAGCTTGTTAAGTAGTGGAAAATTGTGCACACAACTAACTTGCACAAAAAGTCTGTAAACACATCAACTGAGTAAGAACGGTCTCTAATTTGTGCGCACATGGATGCTACAAAATTGTGCTCGTACATCCAGTGTAAGGAGTTTAGACGCTTTTCTTTTAGTATTTATCATAAAGCCCTTGGCTGTTAAAAGGTGCCAAATTTCTGTTGGCTCAATCACCACGTCCTCCGTCTGTTTAGAATTGTCTTGGGTTTCCTAATTGAAGGTTTGTCCACCAAAATAAAGGCCGGGGATTATTTTTGGCCAAATGTGTATGAGATCTCCTGACCTAATCTCATCAAAATAGCAGTTATGTTTAAGGAGGGGAGGTTTCCACACTTGTTTGTCAGAAGTGTGTTAGCGCTCAAATTGCGCCGGGTAAACACGTTAAACCCGCAGTGCTGTTCCTCCAATAATGGAGTGCTTTGTGTCCATGTCATGATTGTGGGGATAGAGCTGGCCCTTGAGTGGCTTTCTGAGCCTGTGGCTGTTCTCCTGCCAAACATGGACTCTGTTCTCAGAGTTTCCCACAGGTCATGGGATGCAGATTAAAGGATTCTCTTTAGAGCACAGCTCTCCAAACTCCTGCTTCTCAAAGCCTCTGTTGGGTAGAAATTACTGTTCGAATATTCCCTTCCCACGGCAGGTTCTGATCCCTTCTGTTCCTTTGTTAAAAGCTTGTTACAATCCTGTTTTGATATAAAACCCCAATTCCAATGAAGTTTGCAAATCCTTTTCAACCTGTATTAAGTTGAATACAATACAAAAGACAAGAGATATAATGTTTTAAAGTCTCAGTATGTCATACAATCAAATTATATAGGGTAAAAACCTAACATCACGTAGTTAGATCCGTTATATGCCCAGACTGAATAATTCAGTTAGATTTTGGTGGGTATAAGGCATTTAGAAGAAGTAAATTGGGGAAACCCCTCGGAGATTCCCAAGTGGTCAGACTGACCAGTTAATATGATAATTTCTATCGTCCCATGATTTATCAAGTGACTGGCGCGTGCCACGAACAGAACATTTAAAGTGTAATTGACGATTCAAAAGACATTATTGGTCTTGTTTTATATCAAATACAACAAGTGTGTTTTAGACATGTTCAATAAGAATTTCAAAATAAGCAATAATACGTACATATCTGTCAGAATTGCTTGCTGTGTCCGTCATGTTTAGAGTCATGTGATCGAAAAAAGCATATCACGTGATGCTATGAGGTAGCACTCGCCAACGGGAAACGAGTGCATGGTATGTTTATAACCAGATTGTGTCAAATAAATGCATAAAATCAAGAAACGAATATCTTAAGTCATTAGAAGGTGAGTTTTACTCATATGCGAAATATCGTTATAACATACTGGGACTTTAACAGACTGACTTTTTTTTTTTCCAAATATTTGCTTATTTTGAATTTGATGCCTGCAACATGTTCCAAAAAACTTGGGACAGTGGAAATTTAGGGCTAGTATTAAGGTTAAAAACTATATAATGATGTGGTTTCAAACAGGTGATGTAACAGGTTATTTTGATCATGATGCAGCATCCAAGAAAGGCTGAGACTTTGAAGAGCAGGAGATGGAAATGTGTGAGAAAATTATTAAAATGTTTAAAAACTATGTTCCTCAAAGAAAGATTGTAAGGAATTTGCATATTCCTCCCTCTACAGTGCGTAATAACATTAAACGATCAAAGGAATCTTGAGGAATTAAAGTGCGTAAAGGCCAAAAGCGTGAGCTTAAGCTGAAGGCTGTGATCTTCGATCTCTCAGAAAGCATCAAGAACCACCATTCAACAAAAGCTGATAGAACCACATGGGTAAGGGATTATTTTATCAAACCTTTATCAAGCACTACAATATGGAGTTATATTCACAAACGCAACTGAAGGTTTTACTGTGCACCAAAGAAGTCTCATGCTAACCATATCAATCACTGTTGACTTCTCTGGGCTCAGAGGGATCTAGGATGGGCCATCACACAGTGAAAATGTGGATTGTGGCCAGATGAATCAGTATTTCAGATCGTTTATGGAAAAAACCCTTGGCAAAGGTCATTTACACTTGTGTGAATTAATGCAGAAAAGCACATTGAGGATTTAGATTAACATATGAATTCAAGATGAGATCTTTAACAGGGACATCCATGCCTATATCAACAATACAATGCAAAACAAACCAAATCAGCAAAAGTTATGACTGAAATATGCAAATTCCTTCAGTCTTTCTTTGAGGAACATTGTTTTTAAACATTTTAATAATTTTCTCACACATTTCCTTTACCATCTCCTGCTCTTCAAAGTCTCACCCTTTCTTGGATGCTGCTTTTGTACCAAATCATGATCAGAATCACCTGTTTGATATCATGTCAGTATATAATTTTTTAACATTATTACTATCCCTAAATTGGCACCGTCCCAACTTTTTTGCAAATAAACATATGTGCAAAAAATCGTTTACCCATTTGAACATTACATATCTTGTCTTTGTAGTATTGAATATGGGTTGAAAAGGATTTTCAAATCATCCTATTCTGCTTTTATTTGTTTTACACAACGTCCCAAATTAATCGAAATTGGGATTCTGTAACTTGCATAAAATGATTAGAAAATTAAATAATTTAACATGAGATAGCTAAATATGTAAGCTAAATTTTCTCGTAGGACGGTATTTAGCAGACGCCCTTATCCAGAGCGACTTACAATTGCTACAGTCTTCCAGGCAATTGAGGTTAAGGGTCTTGCTCAAGGACCCAACAGTGGCAGTTTGGCAGAGGTGGGATTTGAACCCTGGACCTTCTGATTCATACTCCAACACCTTAACCTCTAGGCCACCAGAGTCCCTGTATGAAGTTTTACAGTATTTGTAATTTTGCATTAGATTGTCCTTCCAATTAATTAGTTACATGGCATTATACAGTAAATGCTGGACTACTGAAAATCTTGGGTAATGTATTGTAATTATGTAATGTATTTAGTGGACTATAAGTGATTGCTGCATAACTTGGGAGTGTGTTTTGATTATAAAGATAAGTTTGTAGTTAGATAATTTGTTTGATAATGCAATTACTATTCAGTTATACTAAGTATAATAAGTATGATTTATATAATACACTGACCTAACAAAAAAAAGGTCACACGCTAATATTTTGTTGGAGTGCCGTTAGCTTTGATTACGGCTCACAATCGCTGTGGCATTGCTACCATAAGCTTCTGCAACATCACAACATTTATTTCTGTCGTTAGTTGAAGGCTCGTATCTAGGGGACTTGCTCTATATAAGATAGATCTTAATTTTTAGAGACTTTAGCCGTTAAACCGAAGGGTTGTTGATGGGATGGGCGCTAAACAATGGGCACCTATACTAGAGATTTGGGATATACTGATATTATGTATTAAGTAATATTATTCTTTAAAGTCCCAGGATGTTTTACAATCAAATTATATAGTGTAAAAATCTAGCACCTCGTAGTTAGATCCGTTATACGCCCAGACTGAATAATTCAGTCCGATTTGGTTGGTATCAGGCATTTAGAAGAAATAAATTGGGGAAACCCCTCGGAGATTCCTAAGTGGTCAGACTGACCAGTTAATATGATAAT
>JAVSBU010008894.1:0-15071 GCA_033118015.1 Loricariichthys derbyi | reverse complement strand
GTGTGACCAAGATACACTAAACAGTCCATCACTGAAAATGAGATCAACCCAAAAACAGCCAGAAATCAACAGTGGAGCAAAAAGTTCATCCAAAAAAAGATAATAGAATAAAAGGTAATAGAAGAAACACAGCCATTTTTTTTTATCTCAGGTAAAAATAAACCAAACCCGCAGAGCCTGGAGTTTCAAAGCTTAAACAGACAGAACAATGTGAAGCTCCACTGATTCTTTCACTTTCATTTCTATATAAGTTTCAGTCAGGACAGAAGCTGCAGGGCGAGATCTGCACTCGCTACGAGCTTCAGCTCCACACCTCTTTCATTTTGTTTTGTTTTGTTTTTACCTAGCTTTTGGCACCTTGAGCGTCAGGCTGTGTCTCAAATCATTTACTCCCTGAGTGTAGGTATATCCTCCTGAGACCCGGTCCATTCATTTATGTCCTTTATAATGGACATTCTGTTCACCTGTAAACAGAAATTCTAAGACTCTTTGCTCCTACCTTAGTTTTCAGGAGGATATATAAAAATTTGTCACCTTGCATGTATAAGGTTGTAATAACTTCAGGCTCCTACAGATGGTTTTACATGTAGCAGATGTGGCTATAAATACCTGATTGAGAAGAGGTGGTACAGTACAGTGAACACCTCATTCTGCGCTGGTTCTAGTATAATTTTTTTCGGCCTTTTAAGACCATGTGATGGTGTTCTGAGGATTCTCTCCTGTTTATCGAGCTCAGAATTTATCCTGATTGTGGATTTTATTGCCATCCAGAAGATGAGAACTCATTATGATATTAAATTAATAAATAAATCTAACTGAATATCAGTGACTGGGAGCCGTTGGACCCTTGAGCCAACTTAAATCCTCTTTAATCTACAGTTGCTTGGGTTGTAAGATACTGTATCAGTTGTAAGGTCCAAAGGTGACAGACTCACCCGATCCGTGGGTCGTAATGTGCTGAGCGGTGCAGCTGAAGTGTGTCATCATCACTGTGACTGTGTCACTCAGCTGAAGCCCCGCCCCCTTTCACTATGAACACTCGACTTCCTGAAAGAGGCTGATTTAGAGGAAACGGCAGAGACTTTACAGTAAAAGGAAAGAGTCACAGACTGCAGTAAATATTACACAACCCCAAATCAGAACAAAATTTGGGACGATGTGGCAAATTCAAATTTAAAAAAAGAGAAACAACAAAAATAAACCTCAGACAGTATGAACCCAGCATATTCATTTTACTTCTCTGGTCAACTTTATTTAATTTATTATTCAATATCTATTCCTGCATTTCAGGCCTGAAAACCTTGGAAAAAAGCTGGGATGGAGGAACTAAATAATGATGTATTTATTTAATCATGATTAGAATCATCTGTTTATAATCACATCATTACTTATTTATTATCTTATAACCTTATTAGCTCATTATCATAACTCATTTCAGTTAAAACAGGAAACAAAACCCAATTCATTCCTTGAGTCTAAACCTCAGACATATCATCTAGTGTGATTATCTCATCATATCTAACTCTGTTTCCATGCCTGCTAGTCTAACTGGCAGCACAGGGTGCAAGACGGGAACCAGGTCTAGACAGGTGCACATCTATAATTATACTTTTATGGTCCTGCACATACAAACCTGTTATTATTATCGTCACAGATACTCGCCTGATGTCGTTTACGGGTTTGAAAAGGAAGCTCGAGCAGCAGGATTATGACGAAGCTGCGTCAAAGCCCAAGATGGCACCGGTTAGGGTGGAGTCGTCGTCGTCGTACTGCGTACAGAGGCAGATGGTCCTGCAGCTCTCCATGCAGAAACTGTGCAGCGTTTCCTCGCTGGGGCGTCGCGTCCTCATTGCCAACACGCTGAGGCTCATTCAGCACCAGATCAGCCACCAGGGGGCGCAAACATTCAGCACGCCGGCTAAGGAGAGTCATGACTCTGCACCGCCGCTGGATCCCGAGGCCGGTCTGACCCCCGCTTGGGTTCTGGAGCGGGATGAAGCACCGTCTCTGAAGGAGATTAAGGATTTAGAGCGCGACACGTCTGGAGACGAAGCTCAGACACAAACTAGTTGGTCAGAGCCACACCCAGACCCCGCCCACACCCTTTCGAGCCACACATCGTGGTCCTCGGCGCTTACGTTTCCCCGCGAACTCACGTTGGAGGACTTTCTCTTTTCGGAGATCGACAGCTTGCTGTGCGAGTTCAACCCGTCGAACTTCGAACCAGACTCCTCATCCAAGGTCGTTTCCATGGTGACCAATGACCTGGTGAAGAGCCTGGCGACGCAGCCCTTCAGAACGGACCTTAACGAACTGGAACGCATCATGGAGGTCCTGGTCGGCTTGTGAATTCTAATTAATCATAAACGGTTTCTGACCAAATTAGAGGTGATTAATACGCTAAGTCCTCAACTATAAACACCAAATATCAGAGATGAGCAATAAGTAACCCTTCTGGTTATAAGAGCTATTAATTTAACTGTCTTCAAATCCCAGTGAATGTACAGTGGAGATTGTGAAAGTTTATCTTCAATGTAAATGGACGTTACTGTTAACAGGCAAGCCCCATTTATAATAAGGATATCACAAAGAATTAAGTAACAGTAAGAGAAACCTTTAGCTTAATTTTGGAAACTTATTTTACCACTGTAGGCCGCTAGAGGGCGACAAAACAAATGTAAAACATTTGAGCGTATTCCGTAAACTACAAGGAAAGACCTCAAACTGCAACCAAGTTATTTTAGTTTTCCCCCAGAGCCGCGTGTAAAAACAAAATTACAATTTTAAGAGGGTTGCGAGTAATTATAATGCGGCCAAAATATTTTCTGATTCATAACGATTCGCAAACCGTGACGTTTCACAAAATGTGTAATAGCACTATTTCACCAGCAGATGGCACTGGACGAACGTAAGGCGGAAACTGAGGTTTTGTGGCGCCATCTGGTGGTCAAATTGTAGAGTTACACGAGCACTTTGATTTTTATATTTTATAGTCGGTTTTCTGAAGCTAATTAATTAAAAATGTTAAACACATGTTCGTGAAAATTTGTGGGCTGCAAGTGTAGGTAATTTTAACAGCTCACAGTTGAAAAAAGCCATAAATAAAATAATGAGGTGTTAAAAGCTTTTAATTCAGAGATGGTACTAAACACAGACACGTGTTAATGTGAGTGATTTAACCTCATGAGAACCAAGGGAAAATTGTCTTACAATTTCTGTTCAAATGTCCATTAAAAAGGACATAAATGAATAGGCCAGGTCTCAGGAGGACAAAGTTGTCCAAAGCAGAAATATTGCTGTTATATGAATTGTAGGGTAAATTGTGTTACCACAGTGATTAACACATGATTTCTCTTTATTATTTATTGACCTATAATGTGCTTATATTTATTTTATAAAGCAGCACATGGTTTAAGTAGAGGGATGTAATTTATTTATTACAGGCATTATTCAGCTGTAATGGGGTTTGGGTTGTTGTTTATGATGAAAAGTCTATTTTCCTACATAAACAATAAGATTAAACATGTAATGTTCAGAGTGTTGTCTTTATTTAGTCCTGACTTTCCACTGTTTGGCAGATTTGAAGGCACCTCAAGTTTACAGCTGGAGAAATGTATTTACTGATTTGGTGTTTGCTCAATTTTAACAGGAAAAAAGCTGGACTTCTATCTTTTGTAGTAGCAGGAACTTTCATTAAAACTGAACTCCTGAATAAGGTATTCGTCTTTACCAGCTTCTGTTTTAGCTAACAAACACATAAAGCAACCTCAAGCTAATTGTAAAGGCTGAATTATTCACGTTATCCAAATAACTGATTATTCAATTAGCAAAACAGTCGTGTGTCCACCTCCAAATGGAAGGAGGGTAAGAAGTGGAGAAGCTTCTTCTGAAAAAGTTTCCCCATGGATTCCCCCATGCATCTGATATCATGTGGTGTTGGGTTTTATGGTGAGATGATACCAAGACTGCACATTTTTGGACTGAATTACAAATACCCAAAATACACCACACACCTACTGTGAAGCATGGTGGTGGTAGTATTCAGTGGCATCTGTTAAAGACATCTGTAAGGAAAAAGCGCAGCCCTCTAGATGACTGAAGATGGACAGGAGGTTGAGTGTCCAGCATGACAACGACCCTAAATGCACCGCCAAAACAAAATGAATCATATGGTCTTAAGGAAAGGAAGGTGAATGTCCATGAATGGCCAAGTCCGAGCTCTAATCTAAATCTGATAGAAAATCTGTGAATAGACCTGAACTTGAACAATTCTGTAAGGAACAATCTGCAGTCAAATCCATAGACTCCGATGGTGTGGATAAACGTGAGGATTAAAACTAAACCACCAACCTAATGCTGTAATTCAGGGAGTCACGTGACATGAACAGATCCCACAGCATACATTCTCTTAAATTACTTTAATTTGTTGTGTACACTAAAAGAAAATTTACACACAAAGATTTTTTTTCTCTCTTTTTTAGCCCCAAAGTGCCTGGGCATGCTCGTTCAGACCTGGAGCGAGGGGTTAGGGTGGGGTGGGGTGGGGTGGGGCTCTTCCACAGAACAGTTTATCAGTAAGATTGTTTTTCCATAGGAATTTCCCATAACTGAGTCCGTAGATGTCGTACGGCCTCGCCCGAAGCCGCCGTGTGGTTTTAGTAGTACTTCCATTATCAGCTTTACAATGTGCAAATTTCCTCAGGAGAGGCGAACAGAACAACAAGTGGGGTGGGAAACAAAAAAAATAATAAAATAAGAAGGAGGAAAAGCCAAAAGAAGGTTTTAAGACGCTAATCAAACATAATTAAATGCATAATTATTGGTCCCTTATTCGCCAAACTCTTGCAGTCGCTCAGTGATTCCTTCATCTCACGGCTCACGTTACAGCTCAGTGGTTTCACCTTTAAAACACGGCCCTCCAGACTAAAAACCAACAGGCTCACAACAATAAAAAATAAAAGAAACGCAGCAGGAATTCCATCAGACTCATTAGAATGAAGTGCCGCTAACGTTAACGTAACGAAGAGGAAATAACGCTAACGCTCACCAAGCACACAGTCGTCGTTATCGGAAATTAATGTTAAGCAAACGATTTAAACCTAAGGCCTTTTAACAATTAAAAATCATAGGGGAAAAAGTAACGATGGCCCAGCAGAACTGTGCAGGCAGTACGGTTTCAAGTCTATTATAATATATATTTATATATATATATGACTGATTTCACTTCACTGTTTGCCTTCGCTGAAGGACTTTGAACCAGTGTTTGATTGATTTCTCTCTCTCAGCATACTAATGCAGAAATGCTAACTTATACAGATTAAACCCCACATCTTATCCCTGATTACACACACACACACACACACACACACACTCTTTAGGGGTGCACCAATCAAACACATGATCATACTGCTCTGTGTAAATGAGTCGTACATAATCTATAGTAATTATACAGGCTGTTTATGAACCAAGTCCCTCTATAGTAAATCTGTTAGTCACTAACCAACCTACAGTCCCTTCATCTGCTTATATAAAGCACACAGAGCCCAGGTTTTATCCATATTATCCACAGAAACCGGCGAGAGACTCAGAAAAACAACCACATCTGTATTAATGATGTGGGATTATTAAAGTGGGACTTAATGTATGGACACACTGTATAAATCTCAAAGAGACAGAGAGAAATGAGACAGTCAAAGAGAGAAAGAAAATGAGAGAGACAGAGACAGAAAGAGAGCGAAAGAGACAAAGACAGACAGAGAGACACAGTTCTGGACGGTTGTTAGACGATTACACAACTAAACTAATTGGGAGCTTAATGATGCTAACTGATGTTACGTAGCTAACTAGCAGGACTGGTGCATCCCTAAAACACACACACACACACACACACACACACACACACACACACACACACACACACACACGAAACAATAAGAAATAAATCAGAAAACTGAAATGATCAAACAAAAAAAAAACTTCAGGAGAACAAAGGACGCCGTAATGAGGCCTGACGTACAGCGCGAGGCGCTAAAGAGTTCAGTCAGGGACGGGAGAGGGGGACGAGGAGGCAGAAAGGGGGAGAGGAGTGAGCGTGGACGGGAACATCAGCACTTTGGCCTGCATGAAGGAGAGGTCGGGCAGCGTGCAGATCACACGGCGCGCCTCCTCACTCAGGTTCTCCTCCTTCTGCACCTGCACCCGCCTGCACACGGAGGAGGAGAGACAGACAGAGAGAGAGAGAGAGACAGACAAAGAGGGGGTGGGACAGAGAGACAGACAGAGTATGGTTATGGTTGAATGTAATTAGTTTAGATCATGTGACCTGCCTTCAGAAAAATCAGAAAAAAGTTGGAACAGACTGGAAAATGCAAATTTCCTTGTTGACATTCTGAACCCAAGATATTTTATGCTTTTTTTATTATTATTTTTTATTTAATATTAACTTAATTTCCTGTGTTAATAAACACCCATCCCTGCATTTCAGACTTGTAACACATTCCAAAAAAACTTTATTTTGGACAGTAAAGCTTTGTAATGTGAGCAGCATGTGGTTTTGCATTGTCTTATTTAAAAATTCATGGACGTCCCTGATAAAGATCTCGTCTTAAAGGCAGGTTATGTTGCTCTAAAATCTCACTGTACTTTTCTTCATTGAAGCTACATCACAGAGTGTAAATGACCTTTAATAAGGGCCCAGACCCGACCCAGTGCCATAACAGAGCCTGGATTTTGGACTTGCTGTTGATAACAGTCTGGATGCTTACTTTTTGTCTTTGGTCCAAAAAAAGCTCTGATATACTGATGGTTCTTAGCCCAATTCCACTGGGTGCTGGTCCATCCCAGTTGCGGTTCTAACATAAGGCTACTGATTATCACAGTGACGTTTAAAGTGGGGTTGTTGAATGTAACGAGTTGACCAGAACCCCATGAAATATTTTGGGTTCATACTGTCTAAAAACCAACTAATCATGTGAAACGTGTAGGAGACGTCCCACTGGTGCCCCCTGCTGGCTGACCTGGTGGACGTGTTGGTCTTCTCCACAGTGGACATGAGGCGAGCAAAAGCGTCTGCCACCTTGCTGCTCCCTCCAGTAACCTCCAGCTTAGCCTGGGTCAGCTCGTACAGCTCGGGGTCCACACCTAAATACACACACATTAAATAAAATACACACTCAGATTTACAGAGACACACAACAAAAACACACACACTACAGGTACTGAAGAGCTGAAGCTGTAACCGCGGCACATGCAGAGGAAAAGAGGAAGCTGGAAGCTACAGACTTCAGTGTGACCTTGTCTGACCTGGTATGGAGCCGGCGAGGCTGGAAGGTGACTCGTCCACCGGGCCGAAAAAATCCAGGTTCAGCAGAGACGAGCCTCCACTCGCTTTGGAGTGCAGGAGAGAGAGACAGAGACGGTGACAGACAGACAGACAGACAGAGAGGAGGAGATACAGACATGCACGACTGTGTTAGTAACAAACAGGATCGGCGTTAGCTCTGAGTAAGTGTTACAGACAAAACACAGAACCAGCTCTTAAAGTCACCCAAAAACGGCTTCAACTCTCACAGGCTAATTCTACAATTTATTATTTACCCTTTAAGCGTTTAAAAAGTGATGCTGGTGAAGCCTGCTCTGGAAATCTGCATTTCTTAAGCTGGGCTCATTCCCTCTTGGTTATGTGCAGCCAGAGAGGTCTGTTTATTTTCCATTTTATATTCTATCGTACACATTTATATTTCTGTTGTATAATAAAATGTAACTACTCTATCACTTAAAAGCTATGACTGATAAAAAAAAATTCAAATTAAAGTATTAAAGTGCCATATATTTTAGTATCTGGGACAAAAATATTCATTAAATAAAGGTTATTAGGTGTTAAAAGAACAAGAGACCAATCTGAGAACTCCGATCAAAGCTCACAGTGACTTTAAAGCTGGTTCCTGCATGTTAATGTATGTAACAGTGTGTTAAGGACAGTTATGATTAACAGACAGTGTTATTTTCCCAATTCTAAGCTGTTATAAGCTTATTATGATCTTAAGTAGGAGCTCATGCAGTGAAGAGGCTTAAAAGTTAGCCAAAGGAGCGCAAATCCTAAAACTAATACAAAAACCAGCACATCTAGATCAGTGTTAATTTCATCATAACAAAAGCTGAGGGTATTCACTGACCACCTATTTTTCCACGACGAAAACGAGACAAAATAAGTGACGTTTGAAAATGAAAACTACGTCCAATGTATTACTTTATTTAATTGTATAAAACTAGACTTGAATGTTTTAGTTTTTGGTCGAGTAAAACTAAACTACAACTAACAATGATTAAAAATGACAAATTAAAAAAAAAATTTAAAAAAGGCTAAGACTAAAACTAAAGCTGTCAAAATGAACACTGATCCAGATAAACCTGATGCCCTTAGTGATATTTCAGTTTTCACCTCAAAGTTACTATCTAAATCAGAAAATCAGAAATGGGGACGCTAAGGTTTCACAGACTCCAGGCTCTGAGATATTTAACTTATAAAGGTCTCTTATAAGACTTAGAGTTTTGGGTAATGTTAGTAAGTGAGAGCTGTACCATCCAGAGGGTTGGTAAGGCCACTGCTGCTCCAGTCGAACTGTACGGGGGGGAGGGAATCCTGCAGAGGAAACAACCACACATTTAAAAACATATAAAACACAACCTTAACCTTAATTATTTAAGCTGTTAAAAGGTGCTTAAATCGCACACCTGCGCTGCATCACCGGGGCAGGAGCTCATCTCCGTGGAGACAGAGGGAGACTGCGCTATGGAGGCGATCATCTCTGCGGCCGAGACGGGCTTCACCGGCTCTTTGGTGGGTTCCAGCATTCCCTACAGAGAAAGAAAACGTGAGTGTGTGAATATGAGAAAATCGTGAGCTCTGAACAGGAATCACGATCTGAATTCAATCTCACCAGACTGGCAGCGTACATGGGCACGATTACAGGCTGCTTCTTCTGCCCTGTGAACAGCTGAGGGACCACAAATCAATAAAGGTTAATCCACACACTTACTAACACATCATTAGAACAGTTCTGTGTGCTCTCAGTTCAGACAGAGGCAGTTAATAAAACAAGTGTATTAAAGGCAGGTTCATGTGCAGCACCTTCACTCCTATATTATTTAATTCTCTCCTCTGGTGAAGGTGGGTTTTACACTCACTATGTTGCGGGTGTCGATGCCCAGTGAGCTGAGCAGAGCTTTGTTACTGTAGGAGCCGCCCCACTGGTGTCTCAAACCCAGAGCGTTGTGAATGTCCTGCAGCCTTTGCCACACCGCCTGCAACGATCTAAATTACAGAGAGAGAGAGAGAGACAGAGAGAGAGAGAGAGAGAGAGAGAGAGAGAGACAGAGAGAGAGAGAGACATTAAAAAACTCACACGCTAGGGACCTGGGATCAGCCGTCAGGGACAAGAGACTGTATGGCTCAAATCAGACCTCGGGCATCAGGGGCTCGAACACCAGGGTCTCGTAACTTGGCTGACAGGGTCTCACATTGGGACCCGTGACTCAGCCACCAGGTACTCTGGTGAGGCCCCGGCCGTCAAGGACCCACGGTGACTCATGGCTCGGGTAGGGCCTGGGCTAGCAGAAACCCATGACTGGGCTGATTGGGCAAAGACATGATGGCCACCAGGGACATGACCAGTAAGGACTTGTGTAAGGCCTCGTCCATCAGGGACCTCCGGCTCAGGTCAGGTCTTGGCCGTCAGGGACCCTCGGCTCAGGTCAGGCTTTGGCCGTCAGGGACCCCCGGCTCAGGTCGGGCCTCGGCCGTCAGGGACCCCCGGCTCAGGTCGGGCCTCGGCCGTCAGGGACCCCCGGCTCAGGCTGGGACTCGGCCGTCAGGGACCCCCGGCTCAGCTCAGGTCGAGCCTCAGTCGTCAGGGACCCACAGCTCAAGTCGGGCCTCGGCCATCAGGGACCCCCGGCTCAGGTCGGGCCTGGTAGACAGGACTCACGACTTGGGTCGAACCTGGCCTAACAGAGACCCATGACTGGGCTCAGATTGTGCATTGGCAGCCAGGGAATGATGGCTCAGGTCGTGTTCGGCCACTAGAACACCCAGATTGACTAGGCTGGGATCAGGCCTCGGGCTCCAGGGACTCGCAGTTAGGACACACCCTTTAAATTCATACCATTTCTACTGTACCATTTCTAACAGTAATTAATCGCTCTCAATCAAGTAAAAAAAAAAATACAGCACTCAATCAGGTGTATCTAGACCTCTCATCTACTGCCATCTACTGGTAGTAAAGAGTAGTGACATTTTATGACCTGTCAGAACAACTCATAGCAAATGGAATCTATACAGGCCGAGGTTCGTCCTCACCTGTTGGATGGTGCTTGAGCTTCTCGCTCCTGATCTGATCGAGAATGTGGATCGAGGACTGAGCCAAGAGGGGGAACATCGTCCTCCAACGGAGGCGCACAGACATCTGGAAAAGTGGCCAGGAAAAGCTTCTCCAACCGGCTAATCAGAGACACCTGTAGTGAAGAAAGAGAAACAACAAGAGAGAATAATAATGTTAAACAAATAAATTAACGTAAGAGATGTTAACATGAGCTCTGCATTGAAGAAACGTACCACAGTTAGATTGGACCTTACAGTTGGGTTGGTTCAGTGTGATGATATTTGTGATAACAGCACGGCTTTGGGCTAATAAAGAGAAGCTTTATGCACACTGAATGTCTAGCAATTAAACTCTAACGATACTTGATAGTGAATCATAAACCATTTGTTTTGTTTAATTGTGAATGACATCACGGCTGGATTTACCTACGATATTTGGTGCCTGTGATCAAAATGGGTGTTATTCACGATATATTTTTTAAATGTAAGATTCAAAATGTAATGACAGGAAAAAGCAAGCTTGTCAACACAGCTGAACAGAAGCTTAACACAAGCTCCGCATCAAAGGCCGTCACAGACTGAACACAACACAAATACGTGAAATATTCGGACGTTTTTATCACCTCGAATGTATAAACGCTGGATTTGATAATGTTTCGTTTTTTTGGGGGCAGACATAAATGCCTTTGTATTTTTGCCTGATTAATAATATTACTATATAAATACTAACTGCTAATGATCATACTCATGTTAATCACTAAGGCTAATTATGCATGGTAATATGCTAATTAATTAATGCTAATTGATAAAGCTAATTATTCATGCTAATTGCTTATGTTAATTTGGGTGGTAATGCTAGTGCTAATAGTTTATGCTATAGCCAATACTAATAGCTAAGTCTAATTTTAATGCTAATCACTGATGCTAACTGCTAATGCTATTGATATGTAAATGCCAACTGCTAATGACAACAGCTAATGGTAAGGGCTTATGCTAATCACTAATGCTAATTTTATGTTAACACTAGGGCTACATGCTGACACTAATTGCCAACGCTAATGTTGCTATTAATGCCAATTGTTTATTCTAATTGCAATGCTAATAGCTAAGTCTAATTTTAACGCTAATTGCTAATGCTAATTGTTAATGCAATTATATGTAAATGCTATTACTAATTGCTCGTGCTAACGCTAATTGCTCATGCTAATCACTAAAGCTAATTCTTTGTTAATGAGCAGAGCTGCTATCACACTTGCATTTTCTTTAGGAAATGCACCACTAGTTTGCATTAAGACAACTATGGACATAATAAGGACACAAAATGCTTTACGTAGCTTGCGTACCCACAGTGGAAACACTAAGGCACTGAACTGAAAGCAGAGCTCCTCTGTGTGTGTGTGTGTGTGTGTGTACACTTTCAGAAGGTCTGTGAGATGTGAGCCGAGTTTCCACTCCATCAGTGCTGTGCTGAGCGGGTGGACCTTCCTGTTTGGCCACGTTCCTTACAGCTAAAAATGCAACCTAATGTCTGTCTCAGATTTCCTCTACAGGGCTCGGACCCTGGGTTCAAAACACTGTAAAAGAGAGCCTTATGAGGAATCAAAAGCAGCCAAACGTACCGTTACACCATCTCGCTCACAATCGTCACTGATGCCTGCAGAGGGCGCCGTCCCTTCGTGCCAGCCTTCATCCGTTTTCTCACAATTTGCTGAAGCACGGTCCTGACCGAACGCTGCCCACGATCCCGCCGCTTCCCCAGTCGATTCTGTTTCGCTGAAGGCCTGCCAGTCGTCGTCAGGGGGCGCCGAAGTGAAATCAGCAAAACTGTCGCTGCCGGGAACGTTGCCAAACTTCATTCCCTGGTTGTCGCCTTGCTCTGGCTCGCTGGTTTGCGCGTGCGAATCAAAGTCTCCGAACTCGTCTTCGTCAGGGCATGTCGTTTCTGGACCGGTTCCCTGCTGCTCAAAATCAGCAAAGCCACCAAACGAGCCAGTGTCTCCAAAATCTCCGAAATCCTCATCGTCCTCAGCCAGCTGGCTGTGGTCAGCAGGAGTGACCGTCTCCTCCTGGAGAGGAGGGGAAGGCACCGAGCCTGTCGTACTGAAATCCCCAAACTCCTCAAGTGCCTCTGTGGACAGGGGCCGACCGAAAGAGGTCTCAGTCTCAGTCTCGGTCTCAGTGTCGTTCCCAGACCCCTTATCCTCCGTCGGCTCACCGTTGCTTCCTTTGTCCTCGGCGGAGACGAGGGAGACCCTGCTCTCCACCTTATCCTCGACCTCCAAACCGTCCAGTTCCACACCGTTCTGGGCTAGTGCTTCATCTGTGCTAAGTGACTCAGCTGGGTTTGAGTTTGGATGTGCATCGTCAGTTTCCTGATCCCTTTGTATAAAAGTCCCTTCATGGAAACCCCAGTCTCCATTGCTAAGGCAACCAGAAGCCTCTATAACTGAGGCAAACCCTGTAGTGTCCTTGTCCGCCCTTTGATGCCCCTCACTCCGCGGTCGGTCATCCCGTGCTAGTCCCTCTTCATGATTTGAGCTTTCCCAGTACGTGGGAGCGTCAGCGTTCGAGAAAGCAGCAAAATCTGCAAAACTGTCATCTTTAGGAATTGCGTCAGGCTCCCTGCGCTTATGGAACGAGGGAGGAGTTCGCTCTGTGTCAAAGCCATTAGTAAGTGCTTTGTTCCCTCCATTGCAGTCGACGGCACCAGTCCGGGAATGGCCAGAAATGCCTGAAAAGTTTGTAAAAACTCCTGTCTTACAAGCCGGAACTTCCTGCTGAGCTCCATTGGACAGGGCAGGACCTTGGAGTCCCACGATCCGGCCGTTGCCAATAAACTCAGGTGGTGACGTAGCGTTCAAGGCCTGCAGCTGGTCGAAGGAGGTGGGTGTCTCGAATTCCGTAAAGCTGACACTGTTGGGAACACCGGTGAAGTCACTGAACTCGTCGTCCTCCTCCTCGGCACCGCCGTCCTCCAGGGGAGGAGGGGAGGACGAGTACAGGCGGATGACATCTGGCTCCATGGTGCCCCCGATGGAATCACTCAGCCGAGACGCCGCACCTAGGAAAGGAAATTAAATAAAAATCAAATTAAATAAAATCAAAACGACATACAGGATTGCAAACTCTCCACGTCTTCTATCGAAGAGCTTTACTTCATTGACAGATGTAACAGAGGTGATTTAGGACTAAGTTAAATATCATAACAGAGAACCCTTTAAAGTGGATTCTGTCCAGTTAGGGTTTCTAGCCAGCTTTGGTACCGTATGAGTAATGGACTGATACGCCAATTTCTAAAAGCAACTAATAAAGTGCACTTCCGGAAGAAAACGCAGAATGGTTGCGCAGCTGAAAAGGGCTGTGGCTACATAGTGGGGGTTGTGGTGTTCCTACAGCTGTCCAGACAGTTCCTATGGTATTACTAGTTGGTTGCTATGGTATCTCAGGTGGCCGGTGTGGTGTTGCTATGATATCTTATTTGGTTGCTGGGGTGTTGCTAGGTGGTTGCTAAAGTGTCCAAGGTGCTTGATAAGGTGTTCCTAAGCGGTTGCTAGGTGCTTTTATGATGTTGCTTTGGTGTATCAGGTGGTTTCTCAGGTGTTACTAAGTTGCTATGGTGTCGGAGGTGGTTGCTATGGCATTCCATTGGTGAGGTGTTAATAACATATTTGTATCATTGTGATGCGAGGAGGGTGCAAAAACTTTTGCATCCCAATCATTCCTATGGGAAAATAATTCTGAAAAACCACATAGCTATCTGTCTGTCTGATCAAAAAAATTTGTGAACAAGCCAAGGTCACGCAATCAGACCAAACAGTCTGGAGTAAAAATACAGATAACAATATATTACTTTGCAATATGAAACAAATATTCCTTAATAAAGCAGTGGTGCCTGGTCTTTGGTAGAATCTGGGTAAATATTAGAGCGCTGCAGTAACAGAATATTCTCAGTCCTAGTATATGGTCCGTTACAATTTATAAAATACTGCTGTTTATAAAAATTATTAAAATCATTAAACTAATCATTAAAGAGAATAATCATGAACTTCTCATTAACAGCATTTCATTCATTTCACATTCTCCTGTTTACAGCAGTTAATTTGACACTGGAGCCTCTGTGTACTAAAGCTTGACCTGTTCTACCACTCAGATTCCATCAACAGAAACAAATGAAACCGTTTCCAAAACGACCTTTAAGTGATAAAGGGTCAAACAGTATCCTGCTAAAGGAGTAAGGAAATAAAAAAGCAGAATGGATGCAAAGAACTGAATTCCAAACATACAATTGCTCCCAAAGAGATGGAAAGGTGAAAGAGCAAAGAGCGCAAAGCAAATAAAGAACCTCCTAATTCCAAGGCTTTTATCCACAGCCTGTTTGCCCAGTTAAGCACAAACAGACAACCAGGAGCTGAACTCGTTCTGTAATCAGTTACTCCAGTAACATATCCTTAGCTTTAAACGTCAGTGTGCTGAAACGATTTAGAGTGTAAGGAATAAAGAACAGCAGAACCAGTAACAGTGCTTTAGACTATAAGTAACCATTACAAAAATGCTACAAATAATAATGAAGAAACGGTCTGGGATGAGGACAGTCAGGCAAGAAACGGTCTGGGATGAGGACAGTCGGGCGAGAAACGGTCTGGGATCAGGACAGTCGGGCGAGAAACGGTCTGGGATCAGGACAGTCGGGCGA
>JAVSBU010008693.1:0-15080 GCA_033118015.1 Loricariichthys derbyi | reverse complement strand
AAAATGGCCTTGAAAGTAAATCTGCCACCAAATCTATTTGTTCTCCTCCTTCAGCCATTGTGGGGTGACAAAATAGCAATTGCACCATCCTATCCAATCAACGGGTCTGAATACAGTGCCCTAGGCTCTAGTGACACCAACTCAGCTTTCTCTCCTAAAGCTAGTGGTATAGCCATAATCTTTAAAAACATTGTCTCATTTCATCTTGAGGAAATGATTACTGACCCACAGGGTTGATATATTATGGTTTCTGGTCAAATTAATTCCCAGCCTCTTACACTGGTTGATGTCTATGGTCCAAATTTTGACAATTCAGACTTTTTCCGTAGGATTTTTTTATGTGGTTCCACGCTCTTCAGCAGTAATGTTATACTGGAGGGAGATTTGAATTACTATTTAGATCCATATCTTGACCAGCAGTCTACCAGTGTGCCGCCTGCTCTTGCTTCTGTTCAAATTCTTAATAACCTAATTACAGTCGGTAACATGGTGGACATTTGGAGGCTGCATAACCCAAGCAATAGGGAATACTCATATTACTTGCATGTACACAAAACATATACATGGACTGATTATTTCCTTGTGTTGTCTGAGCTAGTCTCCAATGTCAACAATGTTAAATATCACAACACTGTAATTTATGACAGTCCTATCACACTCCAACTCCATAGTATTCTTTCTAAACAGAATTATACCTGGCGATTTAACTCAAATTTATTATCAGACCCTGCCTTTATTTATTATATATATGCTAAGCTGGTTCAATTTACAGACTTTAATTATAATGGGGATGCTTCTGTCTCCACTCTCTGGTAAACGCTAAAAGTTGTGATCCGTGGCCATATTTTGGGCTTTGTATCTGCTAAGAAAAAAGAAAGGAAGCGTAGGCTTGTTGAAATCGAGAGCGCCCTTACATTATTAGAACAGAAATATTGGTCTCTCTCTGAAACTGATTACAATAACATTTTACAGTTCAGATATGAATATAATTCTATTCTTGGTCAGAGGGTTTCTCAGCTTTTAGTAAAGCTTTGACATCAAAGTTTGAGTTTGGTGACAAATCTGAGAGGCTTTTGGGGAGACAGCTTAGGGGAAATCACTCTAAACAAGTGATCCTTAAAATGCAATCAAAATCAGGGGGAATAACCACAGATCAAAAATAGATCAACAACTGGTTTAGATAATTTTATTCAGATTTGTATTACTCTAAATATTTAGCTACTGATTCTGATTTGGAGAACTTCTTTAATGACTTGGCCCTGCCAAGGCTTTCAGAGGCGGCTAGGACAGCATTAGACGCCCCGGTGTCTTTAACAGATTTGTGAAGCCATTAGTTTCATGGAGTTTCATTAGTGGTAAAGCAGCTGGACCTGATGGCTTTGGCTGTGAATTCTATAAATCTTTTTCCTCTAAACTTGGTCCATTTATGTTAAGGATATTCAATGATACTATCAAAAACAAAAAAGCTCAAAAAAAAAAAAAAAAAACCCCTTCCTGACTCCTTATATCAGGCGAATGTCTCTTTTATTAAAAAAAGAGGAGGAAACGGGTCTGGCCTCATATAGACCTATTGCTCTGGTTAACATGGATCAAAAATTCTGTTCAAGTTACTGGCCTTTAGGTCAGTGACCCACAACCAAAATTTTTCATCTCGAACTGGATCTATACCAGGCAGGTTTTCTTTTTGTAATGTGCACTTGATTCTTAATGTTCTATCTGTGGGAAGTAGATGTGATTCTAATATGGCCATTGTCTCACTTGATGCCCAAAAGGCCTTTGATCAGACTGAATGGCCTTATTTATTTCACATGTTGAGTCGGTTTGGGAACTCATTTATGGATTATATCAGAATGCTTTACCTATACCTATCATTTTATACTGACCAATGGGGGTTACTCTGACCCATTTTTGCTTTGACATGGTGTTAGGTAGGATGGTCCCTTATCCCTGCTACTTTTCAATATAGCTCTAGAGTCTCTTGCGCTGGGAATTCGGAGACACCCTGACATTCATCATATTAGTATGGGTGGATTAGAAAATCTGATTAATTTATATGCGGATGATCTCTTACTGTGTATTTCAAACCCTATTAATTCTATTTCTAGTCTCTTAAACTATATCACCTCATTTGGCAGGCTATCTGGGTATATAATCAATTGGAACAAGAGTGAATTCATGCCACTTACTGAAAAATTAGACCCCAATTTTCTGGCTTTGCTGCCTCTTAAGATAGTTGGTGAGCACTTTACTTATCTTGGCCTTCGGATCTCTAGAAACCCAAAATTGTTGTTCAGTTTAAACTTTCAGTTAGCACTTGTGAAACTTAAAGGCGGTATTGAAAAATGAGAATTACTTCCACTATCTATGGTTGGGAGAATAAATGCAATCAAAATGGTTGCGCTCCCAAAAATTTCTCTATCTCTTTCAAAATCTCCCAATTTATCGATTCATATTTTGAACAGCTGGATTCTGTTATTCTACCATTTGTTTGGACCTACAAGATACCTCATATTTCTAAAATTCTCTTACAGAAGACCGCCTCAAGTGGCGGAATTGGTTTGCCTGTTTTCAAACCCTCTTGTTGGGCAGCAAATGACAGGCCACTCTCTATTTGGAAGCTGGGGTCACCAGAAGAGTCACCAGAAGAGTTTGCAGCAGGTTCTTCCCACCTGTGGGTCAAATTTGAGGCTGGGACAATACCAAAGTCCTCATTGCCGACCATACGCTTTCCAAAGTCAAACATGGTAACTCGTTTAACAGCTAATTTTATAATTAATAATTCACTTAGCATACTAAGTCAGATCAAGGCCTTTACAAAAGCACAGAATACCTCAGTTCATACTCCAATTCTTTATAATCATCAATACTTGCCCTCTCAGATGGATGGGACAAACTCAGGGTTGCTGTTCATAAGGGATCTATATGTAGATGGAAACTGTGTTTTATTTAATCAGTTTAAATTTGGTTATTTTTTCCTTTCTACACTTTTTCTGATATTTGCATCTCTGACACTATGTTAGAGAAAATATTCCTAATTTTGAATCTAAACCAAGTGATCATCCAGTGTTTGGGTTTTTTCTGAGGATCCCCTGTCTAGAAAGTTAGTATCACGATTCATTTCGGTTTTATATTCAACTCCTGATTCCACTCTCTATAGAGAGGCTTGGGCTAGGGAGCTCAACAGTCGGATAATATTTTTGTCTCATTTGTTTAACTAGGTTCTCTAGGTTCTACTTTTGGACTTGTGTGAAAATCTGATGATGTTTTAGATCATTCTTGACCTTGACAAATGCCGTTGAGTTTCAGTGGCCCTAAGGGCCCTGATGATACACCCTAGCTCCACCTACGGGTTGGGGCTGACTTATCATGACTTATAATGTCTTATCATTTAGTCCTATCATGTTAAATGTTTAGGGTATCCTCATATTAATCCTGGCTCCTAATACTTTACCCAAAACTTATGAGTTTCAGTTGTTCAGTCATAAGAGGACCATGGCACAGAACAAAGATGTATCTAAAATGTTTATATCAATATGGATACAGAGCAATTCTGACTTGACTACCCTTTTCAGAAAGCATCATTCATCAAACAGAATCATTAGAAAATTAGTTGTACTATTGATGTGATTGATATTCAATCAATACTCAACAGATTGAGGATCAATGGCCATGTCTTTTTTCACTGCCCTCATGTATGTTATTTGCATTTTTCAGAGCATGGAAACAAAATGTTCAGAAATATCCCACTTATTTCTATTCTTTCTTATCTTTTTTTGTCAATTTTGGCAATGTGGAAAACAGATAACTACAAAATAAAAGTCTCAGTCCTACTATCATGTAGGACACACTATGGTTGTGTGGTCATTAAATGACATCAACAGCGCACCCCTTGGACCAGTGGAATAATAATTTTTAAACATGACTACTTTGTATAAAATGCATACTGTATGTCACAAAGTCACACTAGCACTTGCTTTTAGATGTATTTATGAGAGTAACAGTTAACACCACACAGGTACTCCAGAGGAAATAAATCCATAATGTGTAGAAAAGAAATAAAAATATAAATAAGTTTATCTTTACATAGGAATCTTTTCATCCACAGTGTCTTAACGGTTTTTACTGATCAGTTAAATATAAGCATGTTGCTCTGTTTTAACTTATTTGACTTGCAGTGGAGGGATAAACTATAGCATTGCCAAAGCTTCTTTTATAATACCAATTCCAATAGGACGTTGTGTAAAACAATTAAAAACAGAATACAATGATTTGCAAATCCCTTTCAACCCATATTCATTATACTACAAAGACAAGATGTGTAATGTTCAGATGGACAAATGTTATTGTTTTTTTTTTTGTTTTTTGTTTTTTGCAAATATTCACTCATTTCAAACTGCAAAATGTTCCAGAAAAGTTGGGACGGTGGCAATTTCGGGCTAGTTATAAGGTTAAAAACTATATAATGATGTGATTTCAAACAGGTGATGTCAACAGTTGATTATGTTCATGATTTGGTACATGAGGCTTCTTTTTTGCACAGTAAAGTTTTAAGTGGCATTTGTGAATATAACTCCATATTGTAGTGCTTGATAAAGGTTTGCCAAAGTAAATCCCTTACCCATGTGGTTCTATCAGCTTTTGTTGAAAGGTGGTTCTTGATGCAGTGCTTTCTGAGATATCGAAGATCACAGCATTCAGCTTAAGCTTGCACATTTGGCCTTTACAGACTTTAATTCCTCAAAATTCCTTTGATTGTTTAATGTTATTATGCAGTGTAGAAGGATGAATATGCAAATTCCTTGCAATCTTTCTTTGAAGAACATTGTTTTTAAACATTTCTAAAATTCTCTCGCACATTTATTTATACCATTGCTATCTCCTGCTCTTCAAAGTCTCAGCCTTTCTTGGATACTGCTTTTGTACCAAATCATGATTATATTCACCTGTTGACATCACCTGTTTGAAATCACATCATTTTTAACCTTATTACTAGCCCAAAAATTGCCACTGTCCCAACTTTCTTGGAACAGGTCGCATGCATCAAATTCGAAAAGAGTGAATATTAGTAAAATAGTAATAATAATAATAATAATAATAATAATAATAATAATAATAATAATAATAATAATAATAATAATAAAATGTGTCCATTTGAACATTACATATCTTGTCTTTGTATTGTATTCAATTGAATTTGGATTGAAAGGATTTGAAAATCATCATATTCTGTTTTTATTTGTTTTATATAACGTCCCAACTTCATTGGAATTGGGGTTGTATTAGTGACAGCTGCGTTCCAGTTTAGTATGTCAGGGGACCTGCCACTGAACCCAGCTTGACAGACAATTACAGAGAGGGAGTGAGAGCAAAGAGAGTGAGAGACAGAAAAATAATTACAGAGTGCAATATAACCAACTCAGCCTCTGTAATTTCCATCTCTATCCCCAACTCTGTCCAAACTGATATGAGAGTGAGGGTTTTGGGGGTAAAATGACCAACCTACCAGTTATAAAATGTAAGAGATAATAATAAAAGACAGTGTTCTTTTTGTTATTCCAACAACAGTCTTCTAAAAACAAATGCCCATTCTTATAACACACCTAACTGTTCTGTATTTTAGGCATCTTGCCTAGAAAACTGTTTTAGGTATCACAAATATTTTATGTTACATGCAGTGGATATATTTTCATCAAAACAGTGCTGGTAATTGGTCATCAAAAAGCCCTTGCCCTCATACTTTTTATTACAATTTTATTACCTGCTATGATACACTTGGGTCTCTTGGGTTACCAGTACACATTGACACTAAGACAGCACCAATATGACTTTTTTTTTTTCAAATACAGTAGTTATATCAGTATCCACTATAAACATACATGAAGCTCTTAATATGACAAGATTAAAGCTTTCATCTTGCAGAGGATTCCCCATATAAGAAAAAAGCTTGGATATTTGAATACAGATTATACTGTACAGATTATAGCAGCATAGCTATTAGTATTGACTTCTTTCTGATATTGACATCCTATTACTGTATTTTCCAGACTATAAAGTGCACCAGATTATAAAGCCCAGTATCAATGAATGGGTCTACTTTCATACATAAGGCCCTACAGATTATAAGGTGCCTTCAGTGAAACAAAACAGCCAGATAAGTCAAACTTTATTCAACTCATTCACAATAACTCTCAACACTGTTGAGTTGTAAGATAAAATACAAAACAATACACTTAGTTTTTCAATTCATTCCTCTTCCACAAATCCATCAAATTCTTCATCCTCAGTGTCTGAGATAAACAGTTGGGCGATTTCAGCATCAAACTCTCTCATCATTATCCGAGTCAGTCTCATTGCTGTTACTTATCTGTTAATGATTATTCCGCCCTTTGTAGAAGCTCGAATAGAGTTGAATCGAGACTGTAGAGACGTTTCTACCTGCTGTTCAATAACCCACTGTTCAAGTTTGTCATCTAATTGTGGCTATCACGCTTTGTTTCCTTGGAAACTCTGTCTGGTCTGTTTGGTTTTAATTTCAATCTGTAGAGTAAAAAGCTTGAGCAGTTTCTCCCCTAACATTACTTTGCAGCCGGGTCCTGTAAAACAGCGTTTAGATGCGCATTCAAACTCTCAGTGTAGATAGTGTGACTGAGATTTCTCCAAGTGCAGATAGCATAACCGTGGTAACTCTGTTTGGTCTTCTTTACTTGGCACAGGTCATCTTCTTGCTTCCTCTACTTCCACACCATTGATTCATTAATGTTGAATTCTCTCGCAGCTGCTCTATTTCCGTGTTCTATTGTGTACCTGATAGCTTTGAATTTGAAATCCACTTCTTAAGCATGTCTCTTAGGTCTTAGATCGCATGCGTGATCTCACATTGGGGTGATTGGTGGAGGGTGAATGCCCTCTGGTGGCACAAGCTGCAGTGGTAACAGTACCCCCACAGGGATAGCCCCTGACCTCCCTAACCTCACTTGAGGGCTTGACCCTGAACCCTGAAGTGGATGAAGTTGCACCACACTGGGCTGTTACATGGATCGGGTTCTATTCTAACCAGGTCCAGCTCCGAATTTAAGGCTCCTATAACCTGTGAGGGGGCAATAGTGGGTTAATTAATAATTCAGTGACTGAATTGGCCTCCTGGAGATCCCAACGCTGGGACAGGGAGTCCGGCTTGAGGTTGCAAGAACTTGGCAGATAGGAGATGGTAAAATCGAAGCGCCCAAAGAAGACGACCCAGTTGGCTGCTGGGCATTTAGGCTCTGGATGTAGGCCAGGTTCCTGTGGTCTGTCCAGACTACAAAAAGATGGTTGGCCCCCTCAAGACAGTGGCGATAGTCCTCGAATGCCAGTTTGATGGCCAGGAGTTCCCGATCCAACCACAGGGTAGTTCTGCTCTACTGCCATGAGAAATATGCACACGGGTGCAGTTTAGATTCCTCTTTCGGCCTTTGGGACAGCACCGCCCCCACCGCTACATCAGATGCGTCCACCTCCACAATGAAGTTCAGCCCCGGGTCTGGGGGTTGTAGGACCAGGGTGGCTGTCAGCTGCTCCTTGAGAGCCTCAAAGGCCTCCTGAGCCTGGCAGTTCCCCCGAAAGCCCCCTGGAGTCTTCGGGAAGGGGGGGGGGGGGGGGGCGTAAGTGCACTGAAATTACGAATAAATCACCGAAAAAAATTGACAAACCCTAAAAAATGCTGGACCTGCCAGAGGGATGTGGGCTGCGGCCAGCTAGAGACCATCTCGACCTTGGCCAGGTCCATGCATATGGAGCCCTTACCCACAATGAAGCCAAGGAAGGAGACAGAGGTGGTGTGGAATTCACTCTTCTCCAGCTTGGTGTAGAGGTGGTGCTCCAGTAGGATCTGTAGCACCTGGCTCATGTGCCACACGTGCTCCTCCATGGAGTGGCTGAAGATCAGTATATTGTCTAGGTAGACGAAGACGTCTAGGGCCTCACACACCATATCACTAATGAACCGCTGGTAGACCGCCGGGGCATTAATGTGGCCAAGTGCATCACAAGGTACTCATGGACCTGGAGGGTCAGATGATCCCTGCTCCAGGGTGTAATGAATGTAATCCTCCATCACCCGATGCTCGGAGGGGTTTAATGAAAATAGACGTCCCCGAGGAGGAGAGGTCCCAGGAAAGAGGTTGATGGTGCAGTCATAGGGCTGGTGTGGTGGCAGACCCTGAGTGCGCTGTTTACTAAACACCTCCGCCAGATCCTGATACCAGGCAGGGATGCCCATGAGTTAGGGGACAGAGTCACCCTGAGTGGCGCTTGCAGGAGGCATGACTCATGACACTGAGGTGCCCAGGAGATGACCGAGCAAGTCTGCCAGTCGATCATGGGATTGTGGCTCTGAAGCCACTGGAGCCCCAGGGACTACATGGAGGTGGGGCAGCTGGGTGACGAGGAGTGAAATTTGCTGCCCATGACGTGCTTGACGTGGATGAGCTTGGTACGGTAGCAGATGGGGCCGGAGCCAAGATGGGGGACGGCTGGTCTGGGGATCAATAAAATTTTCTGTGGCTCCAGAGTCAATACTGACCTGGAGCCATACGGAGGGTCGATTGCTGCCACCCAACTGGGCAGAAGTGAGGTGAGCAGGTCCCGGGACTGGCCTCCGCCATGGTCCATGGGCCTGCCCATTTCCTTACAGCCCACGACCATGATTGGGGTGACGGAACGGCCCAATTGCATGGGCTCTGGGATGGGATAAGGCAAGCATTGGGAACCCGAGGTGGGAAGTCCCAGAGTCCACGTAGCATGAGGGGAATGGCTGGATGGTACATGCTCCTGGTCCCGTTCCCTGAGTCTGGTGTCAAGCCGGGTGCATAGCTCGTACAGGGTGGACAGGGTAGCAGGAGGGTCATCCTTCAGCCGCTCACTCAGACCCTTGAAGAAAGCTGCTCGGAGAGTGACATCGTTCCACCCGGACTCCGAGGCCAGGATATGGAATGCAATAATATAATTTATGACCGACCAGGAGCCCTGAGTGAGCTCGAGCAGGGGCAGTGAAGAATTGCATCTGCTGCGGGTGTGATGGAAGGTCTCGCCCGAGTGAAGGTGGCCTCTGAAGAGCACTCAGGTGCTTTGGCCTCACAGAGGGCTGTAGCCCAGGACAGGACCCTTCCAGTGAGGAGGGAGATCAGGTCATAAAGGCCACACGAGCCCTGTCTGTCAGGAACCTCCCTGGCTGCTACTCGAAAAGGAGGGAGCATTGGAGGAGGAAACCCTGACATTTATCAGGCTCCCTGGAACATATCTCCGCTGTGTTGATGGGGAGTCACAGCTAGGAGGGGAAACCGGAGCTGGTGGCTGAGCAGCCAGTGTGTAAAGAGCCTGGATGGCCAGGCCTAGCTGATTGAGGGAGGCCACAATTTTGCGGAGCTGCTGCTCATGGCTGCCGAGCACAGCTTCTTGGATACCGACTGCCTGTTCTATGTTAGGCTCGTCAGCACCAGCCCCTGCTAGGTTCACAGGCTGGTTACATCCTTATGTCATGATGCTAAGGTTTAAGGGCCTAAGTGCAGGGGGCGAACAGCATGAGGCGTATGGGCGTAGTGTGGTGCGATGACGATTACAATGGGTGGCCTCTGACCCTACGCCACCTACAGCCCTCGAAATTACGTCGGCCCTCCTGGAACCTATTAGACCTCCCCCCTTGGCAGGCGAGGCGGTACCTATGTCCCTAAGGGAATAGATACCCACCGCAAGAGCCGCCACTGAGGCACGTGGAGAGATGGAATGGAGGGACGGATTAAGGGAGCTGATGAGGGGTGAATGGAGAGGGCAAAAAAGAAACAAAGACCTATAGGGACGCAAACATGAATTAACAAAAGTAACAGGGCAAAGTCAGAGCAAAAACGTAACAAAAACCAGCAGAGGGAAGGGAGAACTAAAGCTACAAATAAAACTCTGAAAAAACAGCAACAAATAGAAAAGGCGTGGGTGAGCTGAGCTCTTCTCATACAAAACAAAAACGAAATTGTTGCTGCCAAAAAACACAAGACCGGAACGCGAATGCGGAGACCCGAAGTGAGAAATAATGAATGAAAGATATGCACAATAAACCCAAAAAAGGACACTCAAAACCCGAACAACAATTACCCGAACCCAGCGAAAACTGGAGCATGAAATCATGAAGCACGAAGAGAAGGAACGCTGAATGAACATGATGCCAAACAGCGATCAAGGACGCAATAAGAGACACCTCAAAACACTGCTGTATTTATAGGAATGTTCACAGGTTGCAGTCATCATAGCATCTCAGTTAAATCAGTGTCTTATTTCTTATTATTTTTACATACGTATTCTCTTAATACAGGTAAATGCTGTTTACCGAACATTAGAAGTCCGTTTGCTTTTACAACCAAGGTCTTAACAATTACAACAAATTATAACAGGAAATAAAAATTTGTCTTTTAACTCTAGATGTAGCATACATTGCTGGTCAAATTCAAAGGGTTCACCATGTATATTTTTACTTCCATAAATAATATTTGTTATATTTAATGCTTTGTTTATATATTTTTAATTTATTTTATTTTCATGAATATTGATTTACTATGCATTACCAACATACCTACAAGGAAATAATTGTTGGTACCCCTCGGTTAATGACAGAAAAACCCACAATAGTCAGAGAAATAACTTGAACCTGACAAAAGTAATAATAAATAAAAATTATATGAAAATGAACAAATGAAAATAATTTGTTTTTCAACCATGCTTCAACAGAATTACAACAGAATTATTTTTAAAAAAAGAAACTCATGAAACAGGCCTGAACAGAAATGATGGTACACTTAGCTTAATATTTTGTTGCACAACCTTTTGAGGCAATCACTGCAATTAAACAATTCCTGTAACTGTCAATTAGACTTCTGCACCTCTCAGCAGGTATTTTGGCCCACTCCTCATGAGCAAACTGCTCCAGTTGTCTCAGGTTTTAAGGGTGCCTTTTCCAGATGGTATTTTTCAGCTCCTTTCAAAGATGCTCAATAGGATTTAGGTCATAGAAGGCCACTTCAGAATAATCCAGTGTTTTCCTCTTAGCCATTCTTGGATTTTAGCTGTATGTTTTGGGTCATTATCCTGTTTCAAGACCCATGACCTGCGACCTGAGACCAAGCTTTCTGATACTGTGCAGCACATTTCTCTCTAGAATCCCTTGATAGTCTTGAGATTTCATTGTACCCTGCACAGATTCAAGACACCCTGTGCCAGATGCAGCAAAGCAGCCCCAGAACATAACAGAGCCTCCTCCATGTTTCACAGTAGGGAAAATGTTCTTTTCTTGATATGCTAAATTTTTCCGTCTGTGAAAGTAGAGCCGATGTGCCTTGCCAAAAAGTTCCAATTTTGTCTCATCTGTCCACTTTTGTCAGATTCAAGGTATTTCTGTGAATATTGTTGGTCTTTCTTTCATTAACCGAGGGGTACCAAGAATTTTGCCTGCGTGTCTACATACTGTAAGTAGTAAATATGCTACGGTCTGTGTTGCACACTGACACTTTTAGGACACGGACACAAGAACAATCATTAGAGAACTATGTGCTCTTCTTAGCATGACAACCTCTGTTCTGGCTTCACATACTTATACCTAGAAGAGCTGAATAGAGAGGAAGAGCTATGCATGTCTTTGTTTATATTTTATTGTGTGTCTATATTTTGGTTCTACAGTGTGTGTGATCGTTAATATGTGCTTGTATATTGAGACCCATGGTGTTTTGTATTTCCTGGAAGGAGTGATATGTATAAGAGTTTAGGCTTCGGATGCTGTGTTAGTGTTCCACTCGCATATTTTTGACACTTTTACTTATTGTTTGCATGCAGTTTCTATGTGAAAATACCCTTTATATTCACAGTACAGTAGCATAAAAAGACTACGTGACTATGTCCAGTCAACGACCAATGACACGTTTCACAGAATGCAATGCAGTTAAACAGAGCATACCTGTGATTGCATCCAGTCAAATTCCTAAGACGGCAAAGCCCTAAACCATGATGATCTATCATACATCACGCTTATTATAAAGTTGTCGTAAGATCTCCAGCAGTATTTTTATTAACATACAATTTATTAACAGGTTCTCTTGGTCATGGAGACAACCCTAATCTGTTCACAAGCCACAGGCCCAACCCCCATTCTTAAGTGTGGGGAATAATATAGTGAACTCAGAAGAAAGCCAAAATAACATGCAAAACAATGAGCACAATAGAATGAGGAAAAATGCCACAGTCACTGACGCAGGAAGCAGTCGTGGGCGTGACGCGGAGCTCTGACGAATTTCGTGCTTATATTATCGTCTGAACAGGTGTACCTTGTTCACCCTCATCACCACTTTATGCCTCTATGAGCGTTGCTGTGGGCTTGGTGGATTCGTGGGCCGAGGCTGACCTCTAGTCGTCAAGACACGGAAATCGCACCTCATGGCAGATTTGGGTCTGGACT
Source organism: Loricariichthys derbyi (assembly GCA_033118015.1). Taxonomy (NCBI): domain Eukaryota; kingdom Metazoa; phylum Chordata; class Actinopteri; order Siluriformes; family Loricariidae; genus Loricariichthys; species Loricariichthys derbyi. The sequence continues at coordinate 2,611 of JAVSBU010008693.1, read as the reverse complement.
TTGACTGGGCCATTCTAACACATGAACATGCTTTGATTTAAACTATCCCATTGCAGATCTGGCTGTATGTTTAGGGCCGTTGTCCTGCTGGAAGGTGAATCTCCACCCCAGTCTCAAGTCTTTTGCAGCCTCTAACAGGTTTTCCTCCAGGATCGTTCTTTATGTAGCTACATCCATCTTCCCATCAACTCTGACCAGCTTCCCTATCCGTGCTAAAGAAAAACATACTGAAGCATGATGCTGCCACCTCCATGTTTTATGGTGGGATGTTGTATTGCATTGTTAGTTTTCTGTCACACATACTGTTTTGTCTTTAGGCCAAAAAGTTTGGTCTCATTTGACCAGAGCACCTTCTTCCACATGTTTGCAGTGTTCCCTACATAGCTTGTGGGACTTCCTAAGGCTTGCTTTCTTCTTGTCACTCTTCCATAAAGGCCAGATTTGTGGAGTTTGTGACTAATAGTTGTCCTTTGGACAGATTTTCCCACCTGAGTTTTGGATCTCTGCATCTCCTGCAAAGTGACCATGGGCCTCTTGGATGCTTCTCCAATTAGCGTTGTCCTTGCCTAGTATGCGGAGAATGTTATTTTTACATATATTCTCTTACTGAGCTAAAATTATATTTTTTAAAGCCATTTTTTCAACCCATGTCTCAAGTTTTCAGTGTCAGCACTTGAGAAATAAACGTTCATAACAGTGTTACACAAAAGTTAAGTTTTGTTTTCTTGGGGGTCTCGACACTTTCGAGTTGTAAACAGTGGGGCTGTAAGGTAGAAAAGGTTGAGGAGCCCTGGGTAAAAGCACAGACTTTTTTAATATTTTATTATAATTAATAGACATTTTATTCCTTATGTAATGCTGCTGTGTATTTTAGCAGAGTAAAAGAAGCAGTAAAGAGAAAGTACATTATTCAATGTGCAGCAGTTGGGAAAATTTGCAGAGGAAACAATGAGTATCTAATTTATTTAAATCAGAAAGAGAATTTATACATTTGTATTGTAAAATTCATTCTCCTCTTAACAAAACAGTGCATATCGGTTTGAGTATTTAAACTGCTTATTCAGTTTGGTCATTTTAGTAAAAAGGGCTGTAGAACTTGTCAGCTTTTATTTAAAAACATGTTGATGTACTTACTACAAGGTTAAAGTGAAGGACAAGACTGAGATCAACAGGCCTGTGGAAAATAGAACTCCAAAGTGCAGAAATATGATCTGGTAAATTTGCGAGCATTTAAAACCACACTGACACTACTTCCATTATGTCAATGGAACCCTTTCTTAAATGCATTAGCATTGCTCTGTATGCCTTGGTGGTAGAGGGATAATTGTGCTGCCTGCTTTTTCCACACTCTAAGTGGTGGTCTGTGGAGTTTGCAAGGTTTGCAGGTTGAAGCGTGCCTTAGCAAACATGGCTTATAATTATCCAAATTCATCACACCTGAAGCTCGTTTTGCTCAATTAAGTAAAATTCTGACCTGTCTCCTCCTTAATCATTTGTATTTTGCCATGCTGTGTTACATCTAAATGTTAGCATTTAGCATTTAGATGTAGCCTATGTGATCCATTGCCAAGTGGGCAGCATTTGAAATTCTTTGTTGTAAGAAGCTATTGCTTCTTGCGTATTATCAGAGATGGAGAAGTTAATATACATGAGAAAGTAGATGACATATTATACTTATTCAATTCACATTACTACATCTTATTTCAACTTTTTAAATGTATGCAGCAATGTGACTCAGTATGAAGAGCCAGATCAGCATTCATGCAACTTTTGTCATTCCAACTCAACCGGAGGACCAAATGTTCCAGGGTTCATATCCCATCTCTGTCAAGTTGCCACTATTTGGTCCTTGAGCAAGACCCTTAACACACAATTGACTGGATTGCACATATCACAACTGCGTTGAGGAAATTTTGAAAGAAAGCTACAGTGACACAGGAAAATAAAAAGCTGAAAAGCGAAGTTTAAAGAAATCAAATATGCATAGCAAACAAGTGTCCATGGCTGACTAAAGCCTTAGATATAATTTTCTCTGAGAGTGTTTTACACGACTCTGTATATGACGTGTGAATCTGTGTGAACACTATAGGTGGTTATACTTGACAATGCCATTTTTGTAGAAATTTTCCAAAATTTCTGAAAAGTCTTCAGAGTATTTCTATGGTATCTTATATATGTATCATATAAATGTCTGTAGAGGCACGCTTGTTCTGCAAGAACTTCTTTAGAATCCTGAAGCCCAGGGTGTGTGGTGAACATGTAACTAGGAAAACATGTACCGTATTTTCTGCACTATAAGGCACACTAAAAATCCTTTAATTTGATAAAAAATCGACAGTTCGCCTTATAATCTGGTGTGCCTTATATAACGATTCTGGTTGTGCTTACTGACCGATTTTATGTGGTACATGGTGCTCAAAAATCTGTCAAACTGTTTTAGAATGGCTTTGGTAAGCAATAAAGCCAAAGTGCTTGACGGATTTTAGGGGGTTTTGTTATGAACTCAAAATGGCACCCGTTAAGTGACATGTTTCTGAAGTGGATTTCAAACTCAAGGCTATAAGGTACATAATAGAACATGGAAATAGAGCAGCTGTCAGAAATTTCAACA
>JAVSBU010008592.1:0-15092 GCA_033118015.1 Loricariichthys derbyi | reverse complement strand
ATCACCCCAGCATCCAAGCAGGACACCGTATCATACATTCAGAACAATATCAAAGCAAAAAAATACAAAGAAATGACCGCTAAAGTTACAGCAAATGTGAGAGATGAGTTTACTAATTTTTCTGGTGGCATTCATTATGTGGCGGCTTTGAGTATGCGCAGTTCATCTCAGAGTCTCCAAAAGTCTCCAATAACACCCACAATAAATCGCTAGATTTGTCGCTAGTTGCTTTTAAAAAAAATAAAGTCGCTAAATATAGCGACAAAGTCGCTAAGTGGGCAACACAGGCGATCTTGCTGAACTCTAGAGCCAATCTACGCATGCGTTTGTGATGATGAACACAGATTTTGGTACATTCTATGCATGCGTTTGTGATGATGAACATAGATTTTGGTACATTCTACGCATCAGTTAGTGATGATGACCCGCGATTAGCGGGTTCTTATTGCCATCTAGTGGCGCGGTGCTGATGCCCGTCTAATAGGGTTCAGCTGTGGCTGAGTTATGGTGTGAGTTTTAAATTGCCATTTTCAACTAGGAACGCAAGATCGGCTACAATAAAAAAAAAAAAAACAATTTTTCCAATTTTATTTAATTTTTTTCGAAAATGTGAAAAACTAACATCAGCGGATCCGCCAAACAAGTAATCAAAAAAGTCTGGCCTTACAGCCATTTTTAATAGCATTCATAGTTTCTTGTAACTTTGTTATTTGTTATATCAAAAATAAATTGCTTTGAAACACATGGAAACATCAAGGTGGCTCAGTGAGTAGTACTGTTGTATCACAGCGAGAGGGTTCTGGGTTTGATCCCCAGTGGACTGGTCTGGGTAATCTGGGTACTCTGGTTTCCACTATAGTACAAAGACATGCTTTAGGTTAATTAATAATGCTAAAGTAATGAGTAAGTTATATGGGTGTATTAAACCCTAGTGTGTAAGTGCCTATATGAGTGTGTGTATGAGTGTTTGCCCTACGATGGAGTGGTGCCCTGACTAGGGTTGTCTTGCATCCTATGCCGCTGTCAACCAAAGGCTCCCGCCGCAACCCTGCAAAGGATTAAGTGGATAAGAATGTTAATGAATGAATAAATGAAAATGAATGATGATGGCTATACTCAGATTGAAACAAAGCTACTTTATTGATAACATATCACAAATCAAAAGATACATGTGTACTGCATATGTAAGTGCAATAGAAAAATCTAAATAAAATGGCAAATAGAAACATAACAGTACAAACATACTTACTTTTAGGACTTGTGTGAAAATCCAATGATGTTTTAGATCATATTTATACAGAAGTATAGAAAATTCCAGAACTAGCATCTCCTTGTTTGCTCCCTCTCTCCACTGCCTGCTTTTTTAAATTGCAGTCTCAGTTTCATTTTAGCCAGGTTTTTACCACCATATCAACACATTGAAATTAAACAATAGATCTGTACACAGAAGGGTCAAACTAATTGTCTGACAAAACCCTACAAACTGCAAAGAATAAGCTAAAATACATTTATTCCTCTCAGCCAAGCAGGGCCCTGCTAGGCAGGTCCACCATTGGGCCCTGTCTGACGCCCCTCCCCACATGACTATACACTTCCAAGCAGAAATATTCAACCCCACAAACAATTTAAGAATTGATTAATTAATTTTTTTTCCAAATAGCAAGATTCTGATTTGGATGACTTCTTTATGAGTTGAGTGATACATAAATCAGAATAGAAAATGCATAATGTAGTATTAGTGTCTAACAGTATATTTTGTTATGATAGCCATGTCAGAATTATTCAACCCCTATATAATATTGTTGTTTTTAAAGCTTTCCGCCAGTTTCATGGACTAAAGTGGAGTTAAAACATAATTAAGCCTTTGAGAACTCTATAATCCTTCATTTGCTTCAGATGTGATGTGTATATAAACCTCAATAATGAAGGAAATCAAGGTGAGTTGTAATCGACATTATGGTGTCTCGTGTTTGTTTGTTTGTTTTACTTGTTAAACTAGCGTATGGCAATACAGTTCGTATTACTTATAATACAAATGAGCTCCTTTACATCAGAGGCTTATCTCCGCTAGACACTTCCGGATTTAGAACGCATATTAGCTGAAATTCTTTGGAGACCAGCAGCTCCAGCAGCTCGTGCATCTCTGGAGATGCTATTTCAGACCAGCACTTCCTGGTATATTTTGTCTAATGTTCGCTCTCTCTCTGCAATAAATAGAGGAATTAAAACTGCTGATTGGAACTAATAAAGACTTCTCTACCGCTTTTGCTATGTGCTTCAGAAAGATGTGATTAAACGGCATAACTCCTGATGCTGCGGTGGAGCTACCGGCTTTTCACTGCACAGAGCAGACCGTGACCCCATTCAAAGCCAGAAAGCTAAAGGTGGAGGTGTGTGTTTTTATATTAATCATAGATGGTGCACAGATGTAACCGTTTTGGACGGGACATGCACTCCTGATGTTGAAACCCTTATCATCAACTGTAAACCAATCTACTCACCCAGGGAATTTAACTCTATAATTCTGGTTGGTGTATATATTCCTCCATCGGCACATGCCAGCTCAGCTCAACAACAGCTGGCTGACCTGATTATAGCAACTGAACAGTTACTAATGAGTCACAACCACACCAATCTGAGTGCTGAACTTCCAAAATATAAACAGTTAATCAGATGTTCCACCAGAGAAAATAAGACTCTTGACTATTGCTATAGCACCATGAAGGATGCTTACCAGGCTTCGACCTGTGTCCCACTTGGGAATTCTGATCACTTACTCATTCATCTGATTCCCTTATACAAACAAAAACTCAAAATCACAAAGCCTGTAAGGAAGTCTGTGAAAATATGGTGTCCTGAAGCCATAGAGAACTTAAAGTAATATCTGGACTCTACTGACTGGGACTCCTTTAAATCTGCAAATAACAACCTGGACGACTATGCAGATGCACTCACTTCATACATTAGCTTCTGTGAAGAGACTTGCATCCCCTCTAAGATCATTTATGTCTACAACAACAAAAAGCCCTGATTCTCTATGGAACTTAGGGAACTGCACATAGAGAAGGAAACTGCTTTTAAAAATGGAGACCGGAATACATACAAAAAAGCAAAGCATGCTTTAAATAAGGGAATTAAAGCTGCCAAGCATAAATACAGGAAAATCTTGGAGCAGAAATTTCTCTCACTTGACTGTTCCTCCATCTGGAAAGGTCTTCAAACTACAAACCCAAATCTTCATACAGTATTGTGGACCCCCTGCTGCCAAACCAACTGAATAACTTCTACTCAAGATTTGAAACACAAAGACTATCACCCTCCTCCCCCAGCCAAGTTACAGTCAGTCTCACACATACTGTCAATGGCCTGTTCACACCTCACCCCCAACACATACTAGTATAATGCTCAAACCACCTCCCCCTTCACTGGACTTTCACTGAACAGCAGGTCAGCTGTGTTCTTAGGCCCCGTTTACACATAGACAGTAAGAGCTCCCAGAAGCGTCCCGGAAGAGTTTTTGGTTTCTCCGGGCCTTCTTAGGGATCAAACGCCCTTGTTAACGCCGGCGCTAGGGGGCTTGGCTTGTTGCCAGCTTCACCGGGAATCGTGGAAAAAATTATTCAACATGTTGAATAATTCCGGGAATGCTCCCGGAGAAGACACGTGATGACAGAGACAATACGAACAACGGCATTTCATCCTTTCCCTTCCTGTAGTGCTGCAGTTTACACTGCCGTTATTCGGCGGCCAGCGTTGTCTCCCTAATCAACGGCGCATAGAATGGCGATAGAGCCCTCACCGGCATACACAACGGCAGTCAAAATGGCTGAGCTAGCGGACAGTACTCCATTCTATATGCCACCTGACTTAAAAACCTGTTTGACTGAAAAACAGAGAGAGAGACAGCTTCTTGAGCTCAATCCAACTCTAGGGATATAATAAGCTCAGCCCGTAGTCTAAGAATGCTATGCTCTGTAATAAAGCAGACAATGCAGCCCGTATAGTATATTATAAGCTCAGCCTGTAGTCTAAGAATGCTATGCTTTGTAATAAAGCAGACAATGCATACAAGGCATTAGTATAGCAGCTATTTGATTTTGCGCTCCGTGCGGTCAGGGCGTTCTGTGATAAAGACATATAGCCTACAATACTGTATATAAATACATATGGGGCCAAGAAGGAGAAACTGCAGCTGAGAACAGCTAGTAGCAGACTTCTTTAACAGCCATCCCATGTTCTGGGACAAATCCCACAAAGATTACAAGTGAGCTACCAGTGTCTGATAACATTTGAGTATATTTTTCATATATTGTTACTGTCATGTTTTTACATTGCACTTTCACTTTCGCCTCAGTAAAAATCTGAGTATTAACCAGCGGTAAACAGGGCTTTATGGGTGGTACACAGGGCATTATCGACGGCAGCAAAACACTGCCGTTCTCACCTGCGTCTTAACATGCGATTGTAAGGGATAGAACTGGGTATTAAAACCCCCGTTGCCTGACGTGTGCCGGATGCTACGGCGTCAAAGCATCGCTTTATTCGGTGGTTTTAGCGCATTTTATCAGCCTATTTGCGGATAGTACGGTGGTCAAAACACGGTCAATTTGCATAAAGTGCTCCACCCCTTCTCCCCCGAGATAACAGCTGGAACTACCGCGAACTTCGGTCTACATACTACCTGCCGACTAAACCATCTATGTGTAAACGGGGCTTTAGGAAACAGAAAACTATGAAAGCGGCAGGACCTGATGGTATCTCACCTGCAAGACTTAGGCATTACTCTGATCAGCTTTCTCCTATCCTCACTGATCTATTTAACCAATCTCTGTCCAAGTCATCTGTTCCCAAACGCTTTAAGACATCTATCATTATTCCAGTACCAAAAAAACTAAAGTTTTAATGCCTGAATGACTACAGACCAGTTGCCTTAACATCTGTTTTGATGATGTGTTTTGAGAGACTTTTAATTCCACACCTTAAAGTCATGACCGCTGCCCTTCATGATCCTTTCCAGTTTGCCTATAGAGCCAACAGGTCTGTTGACGATGCCATTAACATCGCTCTTTCCAACATCTTACAGCACCTGGATGTACCTAATACCTATGCCACTTCTGTTCTGCTTTTAATAACATCATTCCTGACCTTCTGCTTCACAAACTACTGCAGTTCAATATACCTCCATCTGTCTGCAACTGGATTCACAACTTCCTGTCCAATAGAAAACATTATGTGAAGATGGGAGATCGATCACATTTCGGATCCTCCCTGCACAATGGTGGTGCTCCACAGGGATGAGTGCTCTCTCCCCTGCTCTATTTCCTCTACACCAATAACTGCAGATCTAAGAGTAACTCATTAAATTTGCAGATGACACTACTCTGATTGGACTAATTTCAAACAACGATGAGTCCACATACCATGAGGAAATAAAACAGCTGGTGTCATGGTGCAGAGCAAACAGCCTAGAGCTAAATAATCAAAAAACTGTGGAGATGATCAATGATTTCAGGAAAAAACCCTCTCCACTGCCCCCTCTGGTTATACTTGGCTCTACAGTCAATAGAGCTAAGTCCTGCAAATTCCTGGGTATAACCATTCAACAGGAACTCAAGTGGTACACGCATGGTACTGCAGCTATGAAGAAGGCCCAGAAGTGCTTGTAGTTCCTGAGACAGCTCAAGAAATTACAACTGCCTCAAGCACTGTTGGTTCAATTCTACACTGCCATAACTGAGTCCATCATTACATCTTCGATCACCGTCTGGTTCAGCTCAGCATCCCTACACACTAAGCGTAAGCTAAAATGCACAATGCATTGTGCTGAGAAAATCATCGGTTGTCGTCTTTCAACCCTTGAAGAGCTGTATGTGCTAAGGAAGAGGAAAAGGGCAAAAAAGATCATGGCTGATTCCTCTCATCCCGGTCACTCATTTTTCCAGCAATTTTCATCACAGCAGAGACCGAGAGTGAGAGCACTAAAGACTCGGACCAGCTGCCACCTCCACAGCTTCTTTCCCCAGGCTATTACCATTATCGACAAGGACTATTTACATATACCTTTGCTTTAACTAAAAAAGCACATGGACAACTGATATCCATATCGTATGTGCCTTCCACGTTTTTTCACTGTGTGCCACTATATTTATTTATTCTTGTTGTGCTGCTATATTTATTCTCGTCTACTCTTACTGTATGTCATTTTATTGTTGTTTCCATTTATTTATTTCAGTCTTTGTTTATATATAACATACCTTTTTATTAGTAATTTAGATGTTTATATGTTGACACCTGCACCAAGAAAAATTCCTTGTACATCTGCTACTGGATGAAATAAAGATTCTGATTCTGACAAAGGAACTTCCACAAAAGCTGAGAGAGAAGATTATTTCATCACACCTAAATGGCCTTGGCTATAAGAATATTTCCAAAAACTATAACATCCCAAGAGACATCATTAGGAGCATTATAAGGAAGTTTAAAACTCATGGAACAGCTGCAAACCTGCCTGACCATGGAAGAAAACCCAAAATTTCAACAAGGGCCCTTATTAACTTAGTCAGGACAACTAAGAAAAACCCCCATGTGAGTGCAAGGATGACCCGATGAAGGCTGGAACAAATGTGCACTGAATAAACGAGGACTTCATGGTTGGACTCCAAGACCACAAGGAACATCAAAAGTTGACTAGAATATGCCAGGAAGAATTTGGATAAGTATACAGAGTTTTGGGAGACAGTTCTATGGCTACTGTCTTTAGGCTACAGTCTTGGAGGAGTGTACGGTACTGGCTAAATCCTCTTCATCAGCAGTTAACACCACCCTCCGAATCTAAGTACCTTTTAATTCATTGTTTTAACATGACTTCTGCTGTGCTTGTTTCCTGCGCTGAGTGTAACATGTTTAGCTATTCTTCCTCTATCATTAGTGTAGGGTTCATTTGTGATAGATGTAGGCTTATAGCCAGTCTGACAGAGAAGATTATAGTTATAGAGGAGTGCATCCAGACTTTAGGGGAAGGCTAGCTAAGCTGCTAGCTTAGCAGAGCTGGATGCCACAGGTGTAGTTAGTGTCCCTGTCCCAGTAGCACCCTTACAGCACGGCAACTGGGTGACGGTTCGGCGACATAGTCGTAGGCCCAAAGCTAGCTCACGGAAGCCCCACTCTTTACATGTTTGTGCTAAACAGGTTTTCCCTCCTCAGTGATGCAACCACTGAGCAGCTTGTTAAGAGAGCTCTGGTTATAGGTCACTTGTGATGTTACGTGAAGTTAGCCACCCCTTTAGGGACACCAGCAGCTAGTGTTACTTATATTCCTGGAGCCAGAGTGCCAGACATTTTAGGGAGCCTTAGAGAGCTCCATAGCATTAGATTCTCTAGGATAGTTGTTCATGTAGGGGCCAACAATATATGCCTTCGCCGGTCTGAGGTTACTAAGTGAAATTTCTTAGAGGTGTTTAGGGTCGCAAAGGCGATGTCTGACGCAGTAGTGTGCTCCCAATGCGCCATGGTGACCAAGCCTACAGCAGGTTATGGTCGTTAAACTGCTGGCTCTCCAAGTGGTGCTCTGAAAACAATGTGGCCTTCAGAGATTATTTGGACAACTTTTGAGGAAAAGCCTGGCCTTTTAGGATGGGATGGTGTCCAACCCACTCGGGAAGGTGCTGCTCTCATCTCCTGTGGCATTGCCCATAGTCTTATTGGAGGGTTAGCTAGGGGATCACTAGCCAGAGCCACAGTCAGGCAGCAGGCAGTTAGGCTTAACCAACTGTCTGCAGGTAGCTATGCACCCTCATCCAGAACATATTCTATTGAAACTGTGTCTGTAACCAGCATAAATCATAAAAGCAAACATGCTTTTATGTATGCTTTAATAATCTCATTAGTATAAACATACATAGCTTCCATAATAATAATAACAGCCTTAAACTAAAATTAGAATTACTTAACATTAGATCACTCACAGGTAAAGTAAATAAATTCCACTTGGCATGGAATCTGCACTGACTTTCTGGGAGGAGGCCCTGCAGGATTTTTCCTGGGATGGACAGAAGGGAGATACCTCTATGGTTGTCTCACTGCTGCAGTTGACTTTCCTCTTGTAGATGTGGACGATACTGGTGTCCTACAACTGTTGGGGGACCATGCCTGTGTTGCACAATGACTGGAAGATTTTGGTCAGTCTTTGCAACAGTGCTGGGCCTACTGCCTTGTACATTTCAGCAGGAAAAATGTCCGATCCTGGTGCATTGCCACAGGAGAGCTGTTTGGTGGCCTGTCTGACTTCATCTTCTGTGGGGGGGTGTTGAGATCTTCATTGATCTTCACTTGAGGTAGGCGAGCAATGGCCTCTTCATTGATTGCGGTAGAGTGGTTGAGGACCTGGTGGAAATGTTCAGCCCATCTCTCCAATAGGGAGGGGAAAAGAGTCAGAGGACTGAGGTCCGTAGACAGCCTTCAGTGAGTCGTAGAAATGCTTGGTGTTGTGACTGTCTGCAAAACCCTGGATTTTGTCAGCCTTCTTGCTAAACCATGCATCTTGCATCTTACATATCTTCCTCTGGACCCTTTTCCTAGTGTTGGTGAAAGCATCTTTCTTTGCTTGTCAGGAGGGGTTAATTTGGTGGGCTCTGAACTGGAGGTGTATCTCTGTCAGCAGAGACTGAATTTCTTCCTCATTCTCGTCGAACCAGTCCTGTTTTTTTGCATGTAGTTGGTCCAAGGTGTTTGAGAGCCGTGGAGTAGACAATGTCTCTGAATGCAGCCCACTGGTCCTCAATGCTGTCCTGGTTGTTCAGCATGTCAGGCAGCTGGTCAACCAAATCGCTAGATAGGTGGTTTGCGACCTTCTTCAACTTCGAGATGTTGAGTCTCTTTGCAGCCTTCTGACCTTGGGGTCTTATTGCTGGTTGGATATGAAGTTTACACTTGGACACGATGAGCCGATGGTCAGTCCAGCACTCTGGGCCACACAAGGACTTGCACGGCCTGCTTATCCCTCTTCCTGGTGGTAACATAATCAATCAGATGCCAGTGTCTGGAGCACAGATGCATCCAGTATGTCTTGTTGCAGGTAGGGGGGCAGAACAGTGTTGGTGATGACAAAGTCATTTGCAGCACAGGTTCTGAGGCTGTTGCACTTGCCAATGCTGTGTCTTCCAATGGCTCCGTCCCAAGTCTGATGGTCAACTCCTAATCTGGCATTGAATTCCCATAGGAAAAAAAGCTTCTCGTTCTGTGGGGCTGCTGCAATAAGAGCTTCGAGTTCTTCATAGAACTTGTCCTTGATGTCTTTAGGATTTGTCATGGTGGGGGCATATGCGATAATCAGAGTAGCATTCTTCTTTCCACCCAGCAGGAGCTGAAGAGTCATCAGATGTTCATTGATGCCCTCTGGAAGTTTGCTGTGTCCTTGCGAGGTGGGACTTGTTGACAAAGCCAACTCCTGCCTTTCTCCATTCGGCAATGATGCGACTGCTTCAGAAGAAAGTGTATCCACCACCTTGTTCTGTAAGCTGGCCCTTGTCTGCTAGGCATGTGCCGAGTGCCGTTATGTCCATGTTTTAGCAGGTTTCTTCCCTAGCCACTAGTTCTTTGTTCTGGCCTGTCTGCTTTGTTGTTATCCAGCAGGGTTTGCACATTCCATGTACCAAGGTTGAGTACCTTCATTTTCTTCTTTGTTGAGTTTTGACCGCTGAGTGGGATCCCCAGCAGCCACGGCATGCTGACTGAGCTGAGTTTCCCAGGGGGCTGCTGGACTCCACTACTTCTTTGGATCAGTAGAGAGCGACCCTATGCCCTGGGCTGCCTGTGTTCCAGGTTTGTGACTACAGCTCCCAGTGTATCTGCAGCTACTGCTTTGCCACTTGCATTTCACCACAGGACTTGGGGTGTACGGTGATGGTGTGGAGTCATGACTTGCATGTAACTTGGATTTAAGTGATTGAGAGTTGAGTACAGTCATCAGCCTCACTCTCTTTCGTCCCGTTCCGTCTATGGCCAGTGGCAAGACATAGTCAAGACAGCTGAAGATGGCTTGGGATGTAGAGGATGGCCAGAAGTGTCCTTCCTGTCTCACTGTGCCCTGTTCTTGCCCTTCCCATTGAACCAGCTGCACGCAGTTCACCGGATCCAGTCTTCACATGCACGAGTAGAGAAGCCCGAATTCACTGAGGCTTTTGGACCCATCAGTTACCCTTCACCTGGTTTAGCCAGCCAGTCGAAGCCGTTGCCCAGGGTATGGCCGCTGTTGCATGCTGACACCTATGTGGAGCAACAGATGAGAGCTGGGTGCATGGTGAGGACCAAGATGGGTGAACTACTCCAAAGAGCATGACTTGTCCCCCCATCAGAGGTACTACCTCTACCATGCACCCCATACACCCCAAATACACTCCAAAATCATACAAGATAGCTGGTCTCACCAGTCTTTTAAAATTTCATTTGACCTTCGCTGCCAAGCTTGTGTTGCAAATCACTCCTGAAAATTTTGTCCACCTACTCCATATTGCTAGGACTCTCTTCTTAACCTCTTTACCACACTTCTCATTTTCATGGATAGTGGACCCTAAGTACTTGAAGCTCTGCACCTTTGTGACCTCTGTTCCTTGTAGCCTCACTGTTCCACCTCTCTCCCTATTATTCACACACATGTACTCTGTATTTCTACAGCTGACTTTCATTTCTCTACTTTCAAGTGCATATCTCCACCTCTCCAAAATATCTTCTACCTGTTCCATGTTCTCACCACAGATCACAATATCATTTACGAACATCATATTCCTTGGGGATTCCTGCCTGACCTCATCTGTTAGTCGGTCCATCACCAAAGCAAGCAAGAAGGGGCTCAGAGCCGATCCTTGATGTAGTACCATCTCCATCTTGAAGCTCTCTGGCATTCCAACAGCACATCTCACCACTTTCCTGCTGTCCTCATACATGTCCTGTACCAGTTTGACATACTTCTCTGCTATGCCAGATTTCCTCATACAACACCACAGCTCCTCCCTTGGCACTCTGTCATATGCTTTGTCTAAGTCAACAAAGACACAATGAAGTTCTTTCTGATCCTCTCTGTACTTCTCAATCAGTATCCTCAATGCAAAGATGGCATCTGTGGTGCTCTGTCTCAGCATGAAACCATACTTCTGCTCACAAATAGCTACCTCTTGTTTAAGTCTAGCTTCCACAACTCTCTCCCAGATCTTCATTGTGTGGCTCATCCCCAGCACTCTTCGTCTCCATTCCCTGGCATTTTCTCACTCTCAACAATGCCATTGAATAATTCAGTAAAAAATTCACTTCCATCTCTCCTAGACATTTCAATTCATCCACTGGAATGTCATCAGGTCCAACTGCCTTCCCTTTCTTCACCCTCTTCAAAGCATTCCAAAGTTCATTCTCTTTCCCAGTTCCCAGCATGTTTGTTTTGGCAAAATGTTTTATGTCAGATGCCCTTCCTGACACACTCTCACCATTTACCCAGGCTTGGGACCGGAACAAAAGATACACTGGCTAGTGTTCCCTAGTGGCTGGTTTAAACTCACTAATAATCTATGAAATTGTAAATATACCTCCTCAAATATCCTATAAATAAAGCAACCGCAGTGTTCGCTCTCTTTCACCTCAAATCACCACTGCTCCAATCAGAATGCAACCCACACAATAATAACACTCACATTGACAGAATACTTGCTGCTTACCCTTGCTGTTCACTTTGATGACATATGACTGTGTTCCTAGGACTGCCATAAATCATGTTGTAAAGTTCGTAGATGCTACTACATTGATAGGCCTCATTAAGGATGACAACGACCTGGCCTCCCGAGAAGAGGTTGAGCTGCTGGTGGGTTGGTGCAATGTAAACAACTTGATCCTGAGCATTAATAAAACAAAATAGATCATCATTGACTTCAGGAAGAATCAGCCCTGCCGTGCTACACTTTTCATCAACAACAAATAACCTCACCTGGTCTGTGAATACCACATCACTGGTCAAGAAAGCACTGCTGTTAATGCACTTCCAACAAGGAACACCTGTTTTGGGGCATTTATAAAGCCAGTGCTCCTTGATGCTCCTTGTCACACCCTTAACTCATTCATATGTTTTGCTGCTGACTGAATGCATGCTTATTGTGGCTTGGCTTGATGTCATTTACTTTCACTTTCAATCTCTAGTCGTTAGCTGCTAATGTGGCTATTCACTAGTTGCTTATTGCTTGCCGTTAGCCAATAATGTTGCTAATCGCTAGCTGCTTCTATGCGCCCTTTCAGCCTACCAGGCTTAATTGTTAACACTGCACACTCTACAGGCCTTCCAGCCCTCGAGGCTTAACCATTAATGCTGTGCTGTCTATGTGCCTTTCAGCCTTCCAGGCTTAACCATTAACATTACACAGTTTCACATGTTAGAAAAGCATATGACAGAGTGCCAAGGGAGGAGCTGTGGTGTTGGATGAGGAAATCTGGAGTAGCAGAGAAGTATGTCAGACTGGTACAGGACATGTATGAGGACAGCTGTTGATGACATGTGCTCTAGGAGTGACAGACAGCTTCAAGGTGGAGGTGGGACTACATCAAGGATCGACTCTGAGCCCCTTTTTGTTTGCTTTGGTGATGGACCAACTAACAGATGAGGTCAGGCAGGGAACAGGTGGAAGATAATTTGGAGAGGTGGAGATATGCACTTGAGATATGGTGCTGCCTCTACGTGCCCTTTGAGCCTTCCAGGCGTAACTGTTAATGCTATGCCGTTTATGGGCCTCCCAGGCCTCCAGGCTTAACTGTTAATGCTGTGCTCTCTATGCACCTTTTGGCCTTCAAGGTTTAATTGTTAATGCTATACACTCTACGCACCTCTCAGCCCTTCAGGCTTAACCATTAATGCTGTGCTCTCCACGTGCCTTTCAGTATACCAGTCTTAATTGTTAACACTGCACACTCTAGATGCCTTCCAGCCCTCCATGCTTAGCCGTGACCTGTCACACACTCCACGTGCTTCCCAGCCCTCTGGTTTACCCATTAACACCATGCATCCTTTGCACAGGCCTCATGGCCAACCCTCATCAGCAGAAGCACATAAACAAACCAGAACCATGCCAGTCACCACAATAAAGAAAGGATGCTGAAACCGTAAGCTCCTCGTGTTTCCTGCCATCAAGGCTTTACTGTTAGCATCATACGCTACTCATTATGTGCTCCTTGCATCCCCTGCCATTAAGACTTTACTGTTAGCATCCAACTACACTACTCCATTCATGCTCCTTCCATCTTCTGCCCTTAAGGCTTTAATGCTAGCGTCCTACACTACTCGTTGCACGCCTCCACCTGCCATCTAGGCTTCGGTGTTTGCACCTAACTTCATTTGCTCCATGCCCAGCACGCTCCATAACCACATCCAATGGCCAGTCCATCCTGGTGGTAGCTCTTCTGTGGAAGCATCCCTCAGGGCCAGCTGCTATCACCCCTCTTGCAAGAGGGGAAGACAGTGTAGAACCAGGAGGTCTGAGGAAATCACAGGGACTGTAGATAGAGCTGGGTCAGTGCTTCCCTGTGGGGGCTGCCACCCTTTCCCACCTGGATGTACTAATCCCTCGCGCACAGGCGCAGTGGCTCACCCAGGTCCTCATTCCCTTGACGCGAGCATCATGACACATAGGTCATTAAAAATATACCACAATGCCCACTCACACCTGATTGTCATCCCATTGATTGAAAACATCTGACTCTAATTTCACTTGTAAATTAACTGCTAATCCTAGTATAATATTTTTGTCTCATTTGTTTAACTAGGTTCTCTTTATATACTTTCAGGACTTGTGTGCAAATCTGATAGTGTTTTGTTTTAGTTCATATTTATGCAGAAATATAGAAGATTCACAAACTTTCAAGCACCACTGTATACCATGCTCTCATCATACATACATGAAGGGTGTTTTCTTAGTGGGGAACATTTGATCCATCTCACCGCCTCATTAGAAATGCGTTCACGAGGTTAAAATGAGTTTTTAGCAGGGGAAACATATTGTACACATATTGAACAGTAATAGCGTATGGCGAAAACATATGCTCGCTGTTGAAAATACCCTGTAGTTCCGCTAGGGGGCGGTGTTACTACAGACTGGTTCACTTGGACAGAGCGACATTTGTTTGACAGCATGAGGAGAGGCGGTAGTGTATCTTTCCTCCAAACTGTTTTGGAGAAACAGCGTAGAGACACATATTGAAGACATTTAAATATGAATTGACATTGCAGTCTGTTGTCATGTAGCCTTGTTGCATGTATGATAATAAAATAAATGAGTTCAGGGGTGATTTAACTGTAATAAATATAACGGATGCAGATTGTGTACAGTAGCAGAGAGTGATACAGCATCTTTAAGGATCAGCGTCCAGCTGGGCATCAGGTAAGCGCCTCTAACAGTACTGCACCCCAGCGTGATAGGAAGGTTCTGTTAATAGAAGTTATCAATGTTTTAGTAATATGGTTCCTATCGTTGCTACAATTCTGTATTCTTATCTGGAAAATGACGTCATTCGTGATTATTATCTAGTATCTGTTAGAGATCGCCACATTTCCCCTATGAAATATCTTTAAAAAGCTCAGCAGGTGCTATGAAAATCTGCTATGAAATAAAGTTGATAGTTATGTTTATCCTAAACGCTGCCCTGTATTCTGTTGCCATGGTTTCATGCTTCTATGGCTTCAGTAAGCTAATCATTACAGCCCCTGTCATTCAGATCATTTCACTTTAGGATGCTCTAATGTATAATGTTAAAGCTGTCATCATCCAGGACTGCTTTGTTTTCCAGACACATAGCCATTTGTTTAAGGCCTGGATCTTACTATCCTCAACTTGGTCTTATGCACCTGCTATCGTAGCTATGCATCAATAACACAATACTTGTCATCAATGTATACTGTATTTAAATGTATTTAACGTGTTTAGTGTATTTCTGTTATTAATGGAATCAAAGACAAAATTAATTTATTTAAATATAATATATCCATCCTTGAAGTTTTATTGTATTAAGTGTTGAAAATATTGTATATTTTCTCTGCACATATCCATAGTATGACAAAAGATAAATAA
>JAVSBU010008393.1:0-15100 GCA_033118015.1 Loricariichthys derbyi | reverse complement strand
AATCCCTTCATGTAGTCCTTGTCGGAGTATCTTGAATCACTACGGCACAATCCATAACTGCAATGCTTTGTTGTGACTATTTCTAAGCGGTTTTGATAACAAGTTAAGAAGCAAAAAAGCCTTAACGCCAGCGTTACAATACAGCGCTTGTCCGAGAGGATCTTACATTCGCGCGCATGTGCTTTTGAGCATGCTATTTTTAGAAAAATACGTCATTCGGACTCAACCCTATTGATGAAGCCTTGGGCAACAGTGGCAAGGAAAAACTTCCAAATGTCATTAAAAAGAGTCCTTAAGAGGACCTAAAACTTGGTGACCAAACCTCATTGCTCATATAATATATGTAAGAAATAACAAATTTGTGTAATAAGTTTATAGTAATAGTTTAAGTAAACAGAAACTAAATAAATATTAATAGCGAGAACCTGAAATATTGATTTAAGGTAACGGGTAGACTAACATTATAGAGAAGATAAAATGTTAGGAAGAGTTAAATAAGATGGAAACATTTTATAGGGCGGCATTGAAGAAAATCACATAAAAATGTGTACATAGGAATTATTTAATCAGTTTAGGATCTTGTGTCTTCAACAGGAGAATTTTGGTGGCATCCTCAGTCAACCAGAGGATCTGGGTACTGTGGTCTGTGGTCTGGGTACCATGGGGCTGGAGCTGAAGAACAGCTTGGGTGGAGCCGAGGCAGAGGAGCATCATAATGTGGGATTAGAACAGAGAAACGTCTTAGCATGTGGACTACATCAGGTACTGGAACACGAACTCCAAGAGAAAAGAGAAACTGTAGTAAGTTATGGTTAAGAACACAGCTAAAAAGGTTACAAAGGGAAGAATCAGAAGGTAACACAGCCAAGAGGGATCACAAGATATCAGAGATATCAGCAATCTACCTACCCAGCAATCAACAAACCTGTGTGATTGCACTTGAGAGGCAGGAAGACAGCACCCAGAGATACAGCTCTGATACAGATACAACTCTCTACACCAGTTTGTTACCCCTTCTCTGCAGGGTTAGAAGTGCACATCACCGCTAACCCACCACTGCAGCTGGAGTCTCAGCTCTGCTTGCCAGCCAGGTCGGGAATCACACAGGTACAATTTGCTGGAGGTTGAATGCAGAATCATCCTCTGGAGATCCCTAAGCATTTACAACATTGCCCTTTTGTGATTTTTCGTCAGGCCAACACCCTGAATGCTGGGACGTAAAACGTTGGCGAGGCTCAGTAAAATTAACCAGCACTCCACCTCTAAACTTTTTTTGCTTTATGGTGGTTGAGGCATCTTGATTTTTCTGCCAAGGTCCCACCTTGCCTGGGATTCACAAACGTCCTCATGTTTGGAAGCCAGAATCTGGCAAGGACCAGGGCACACCCCTTACATCACACATGGGTGGGCAGAGGGACAAAGAGTGGTTTACATGGTTGTGTACGAACCGTCTGATTCAGTTCCGAGTTTGCACCTGATCAGGGACGCACAACGTTCAACGCTGTGAGTTTCAATGAATGATTTGTAAAAGATTTAGCATAAAACATTTGATGTGTGCAAAAGTTTTGGCACCCTTCCAAAACTTTATTGCATTTCCAAAAACTTTTTTTTTCTCAAGAAACTTTTCCTTCTTTTGCAGAAAGTGAACACCAAACAAGCATGGTGTAATCCTGATTATCACAAGCAGCTGCCTGCACGGTGTTTGTATGGTGTTTACACAACACACAGCTTGCACAGCAAACACACACAAAGAGATACAGTGAGATTGAGGGGATTTCTGTTATCAAAGGAAACCTTGACAGGTATGAAATCTTCTGTAATTGGATTTAGGAGCTCGTGTTTCAGCCCTGTGAGATCACGCAGCCTGCTAACCTATAGAACGTGTGTTGGCATGTGTTTAGGTGAATATGTGCATGTTGCATAAACAGACAGAAAAATGCATCATACAATACAACATTTGATTTAGAGATTAGAGCTGTTAATCTGTTATTATTACTAATATTATAGTACTATGTATAATGGAGGATTTACAGTAACATCACAGTAAAAAGTCGACTTATATAGCTTACAGAATACAGAGCAGTTTCAATAACAATATTTATTATATTCCATTATCAGGTATTATGCACTGAATAGCTCAAATACGGCTCTATATATCCTGACTTACACCTGCTGCTTTTGTTCCCTAATATTCCCACGGATTTATTTTACATCCTGCTTTTATTAAATGTTGTTATGCTCTAAATTACTTTCTATCAGGGATATAAAATAATACACAAAAACACACACATTTGATTGCATCTTAAATGAGAATGAATGAAATGTTAAGAGCAAGTGATTGTAACGAGTCTCTGTCATGAGAAAATGATTCACTGATTCAAACACTGACCCACTGAATAAAAATGGAATGAATCTTTGTCATAACCAAATGATTCACTGAGTTTAATGACTTTTGAACAATAGGAACGCAAATCATGGTTGTGACAGAATGAATCACTGATTCAAACATTAACCTCTGAACAAAGGAAGAATCAATCTTAGATCTGACCAAATGATTCTCCTGCTGTTTAAAAATGGATTGCATCTATGTCGTGACTAAATGACTCTCTCATTTAGCCACTGACCTGCTGAATAAAAGTTCAGATATTGGTCATGAACAAATGATTCACCGATTCAAATTGAGCAAGGAATAAAGCAATAATGGTTAAGAGCAAATGATTCACTGAATCTTGAACATATGACTCACTGATTTAAAAATTGACCAGCTGAATAAGAATTAAGTGATTCATTGATTTAGATGACTCTTTGAACAGTAGAGGAGTAAACCTTAGTCGAGACAGAATGATTCACTGACTCAAATGTTTACCCACTGACCAAAAGAGCAGTTAGTCTCGAACGTTACCATATGATTCTCTGATTCTAGCACTGTTCTACTAAATTAGAATGTAGTTGATATTTGTCGAACAAATGATTCACTGATTCAAACACTGACTCAACAACTATAAACTGAGCAAATGACCCAGTTCTCAAACTCATCCAATGACAAACCCAAACCTTAAAACAAACCTTAAAGACCAGAGAAAAGCTCTGAGACTCTCAGCATGACTGGAGTTTGACACATCTGCTCTAAAGTATAGACATATCTTAGTGTGTTTTGTCTTTCTGCTCCCTAAAAAGACCTGGGCTTTTGTTCCATGCTCTGTGTCTTCTACCCATAAATATTTATCATGTGCATAACTATTTTACATCCTCCCCTTGTAATGCGGTCGTGCTCCAAAAAACACGGCTCTTGGTTCTCACCAATCAGAGCAGAAAATCGGAGACAAATTATCCTCCATCAAACTTTCAGCACATCCTTTCCTGAAAACCGTTTTCAAAGCCAGAAGCAGAAATACGACTGTATCAGATCGTCCCCAAATGAACGGCGTCCTTTCAAACGAGTAATTAGTAATTAGTCAGGCAGAGCTGACGGTGGAGGCGAGGCAATTAGAGAGCTTTGATGGTGCAGCACAAAGGGTCGTGTTATAGAAGAAAGGCAGTGATGCAGATGGAAAGAAAGGACAGAATAATACAATGTAATGATGAAGCAGAAGTTCCACTGCGCTTCAAAGGGTTTGTTAAATATTGACACTGGATCAGAATGGACGAGTGAGCATTTACATTAGGAATACATAAATCATCAACGTCCACATCAGGACATTATAGATTTATGCTTAATCTAAAGCATTTATAACTTAGTACTCTTGCATAGGTAACCTAGAAATGTAATACTCGGTAAACACAGGACTCTTAGAACATGGAGCTCTGAGAATACAGCGCCGCTGGAACACAAGTCATCAGTATTTAAGAAAATGCAACCCTGTGACATGGAATCTGGTGAATATAGGGCACAAATAAAATTCCGTATATGCCACAGGAGCTGTAGGGCACTGGGAATATCAGACCCTAGGTTTATAGCGACTTGAAAATATACTTCATTGGAAATGTAGGACAGCAACATCTCTGAGAACATAGGAGACAAATAAAGACAGGACTTAGTAAAATGCATTAAATGGAACTAGTTATATAGCACACTGAGAATATCAGGCCATAGGATTATAGGGACCTGAAAACGTGCTGCATTGGGAACACAGAGGTCTGGAATTATAGGGCTTTGGGAATATGGAACTCAAATAACACAGTGATGTAGCCCTAGTGGTATAGGACATGTAGGGACCCAAATCCATGCATTACATGGAACTTGGAGAACTCTGAGAACAAACAGTTCTGGAACCACAGAACATAAAGCTCTACTAACATAGAACTAGCTTATGAAAGATGGGGCTCTTAGAGCATAGGGCTTAGAATATAAAGTTCTATGAAAACAAAGCTCTGGAATCAGGGTTCTGGGAACATGGGACTCTTAGAACCTTGGGCACAGGCAATGTGGAGTTTTGAGAACATTGGGCACTAATAAACATAGGATTCTATGATATATATCTGTGATGTAGGACATTGGGAATATCAGTCCCTAGGATAATACATTATTGTAAACAAATGGTTCTGGTACCATATATTAATGAGAACATTGAGCTCTGAGAACATGGAGTTGAAGATGGAACTCTTGAAATATAGGGCTGTAAGAACAGGGCTCTATAAATGTAGTTCTGGGACGTTAGGACTCTGGAAACATGGCACTAATGATGTAGGACACTGGGAATTTCAGAGCCTACAGTTATGGACCTGTCAAAATACAGCTTAGGGAACACAAGGTTCTAAGAAAAGAGAGATCTTGAATCATAGGGCTCTGGGAACATGGAATTCTGTAAACATCAGAATGCAGGTACTTGGGGGCTCTGGGAACATTGGACTCATGGACCATAGGGCACTGGTAAGTACGGAGCTCTGTGAAATGCACTGTATGGAACTAGTGATATGGGAGAGTGGGAAAACCAGACCATAGGATTATAGGAACCTGTAAGCATACAACATGGGGTTCGGAGAACACAGGATAATGGGAACATAGGACTGTAGGAACCTAGGTCTCTGAGAACATGAGGTTCTGAAAGCACTGGATTTTGGGAAGATGGCGCTCTGGAAACAAAGTTCTTGAAACATACTGTAAGGCTCTAAGAACGGGGATCTAGAAACATACGGTTCTGGGAATTTAGGGCTCTGGAAACATAAAGCAGAAATAAACAATGTGAAATACAGTATATAGGATGATGGGAATAACAGGCCCTGGGATTATAGGGATCTAAATATACATCACTGGGAATATAATGTTCTGATGGTGTATGGTTGAGGGATTATGGAGCTCTATGATCATGAAGCAGTGACACAATAGTACTGTAATAATGAAGATCGTTAGTATGTAGCTATGAGATGCAGGAGGTTTATAATGTCAGAATGTTGTTGTAGGATCTGGACATTGTCCATACAGTAGATACAATATCATTTGTTAAGGAACAAGTATCTAAACATGGAAACCTGAGCGTAGAAACCCCTGTTAGCATGGGCCTCTGGGAAGATAGGACCCTAAGAACATGGGGTTGTGGGATAAAAGCCCTAGGAATGTAGACCTTTGGGAACATATGGAGTTTAGCATTTAAGATTATGTGCTAGTGACTGGAAGGCTGCGAGTTCAAATCCCAAGTCTGTCATAGAGGCTTTAACGGCGAGCTCTTTAACACGATCCCTAACCCTCATCCACTGAGTGCTGCTCTTGTATTGTATTCTGTTCTCAATCACAAGTCAACCTGAGTAAAACCATCTCCCAAAAGGTGAAATGTGCCTGATTAATTTCTCACACAAAAGCAGCTGTGTGTGTTTTTGTTGGTTCGTTTCCATGCTGACTGGAGACTGAAAGGCCGAGAGTTGGACCGGTTTGATGGCTTGACAGCTCTGGGGTGTCATTGACTGTGAGTGATTTGCCTTAAGCCTCCTGAACAGGCCAACATCTTCTCCAAAAAGAAGTCAGATAGCACTCAGCTGAATGAAGGGCTTCATTAGCTCTAATGTGGTTTTGCTCAGTGCCAATTCATTGGTCGATGTAGATTTGATTATTACGGACAAACGACAGCGTTTGAGCGGCTGAACGCTCCGCTACGTTTCCTCAGCGGCCTTGTTTTAACAGGGAACAAATTGGCTTAGGGGTTTTTAAATGCTGACTCTTGCTTTCAGCTTTTGCTGCTATTTTTGCTCTGGACTAATTTGATTTATGTTAAAACGTCTGTAGAGAAATGGGACGTGACTCGCCGAGGGAATGAGAGGAAAGGATTTTCAAGACATGGAGCTGGATGGATCTATCATGATTCAGTTATACATGATCAGGGGTCAAAAGAAAACATAACTGAATCCATAGGGTATTAACAAAATATGTCCCTTTATCAAGCCCTGAAAACAAAGGTGGGATAAAAACATGGGGTTCTTGGATTACAGAACTTGAGGGAGAATATCAAAACAGTGCTCTGGGATCATACAGCATCAGGAACATGGATTTATTTATTTATTTAAATACATCACATCAGCATCTGTTCACAGCAGGAACAAGGTTATATCCACATCAGTCAGACACATTCATACTGGTTCACTTTAGAGCAACCAGTTAACCTAACGCAGGTCTTAGGAATGTGGGAGGAATCAGGAGTACCTAGAGTAAACCTATGCAGACACTGGGAGAAAATCCAAACTGCTTACTGATGGAGTCTGAAGTGGTGATTGAACATGGGAACTCTGGAGCTGTATGGGCACTGCCACCATGGTGCCCATCAGGAACATCAAACTCCAAGAACTTGGGGGCACTGGGAACACAACTCTTTGAAAACAGAGGGATATTAAAATATACAGTGGTGTGAAAAAGTGTTTGCCCCCTTCAGGATTTCTCATTTCTTTGCATGTTTGTCACTCTAAAATGTTTCAGATCATCAAACAAATTTAAATATTAATCAAAAGCAACAAAAGTAAACACAAAATGCAGCTTTTTAAATGAAGCTTTTTATTAATGGGGGAGAAAAACAACCTACATTGCCCTGTGTGAAAAAGTGTTTGCCCCCCAGTTAAAACATAACTGTGGTTTATCACACCTGAGTTGAATTTCTGTAGCCACACCCAGTCCAGATTGCATTCACACCTGTTCTTAATCAATAAATCACTTAACTAGGACCTGCCTGATAAAGTGAAGTAGACATCGTGCCAAAATCCAAAGTAATTCAGTAACAAAAGAGAAAGTAATTGAGATCCATCAGTCTGGAAAACATTATAAAGCCATTTCTAAAGATTTGGGACTCCAGTGAACCACAGTGAGAGCCATTATCCGCAAGTAGTGAAAACGTGGAACAGTGGTGAACCTTCCCAGGAGTGGCTGGCCAACCAAAATTACCCCAAGAGCTCAGAAAAGACACATCCAAGAGGTCATAAAAGACCCCACAACAACATCCCAAGAACTGCAGGTCTCACTTACCTCAGTTAAAATCAGTGTTCATGATTCCACCATAATAAAGAGACTGGGCAAAAATGACCTGCATGGCACAGTGACAAGACCAAAACCACTACTGAGCAAAAAGAACATTAAGGCTCATCTCAATTTTGCCAGAAAACATCTTGATGATCCCCCAAACCTTTGGGAAAATACTTTGTGGACAGATGAGACAAAAGTTGAACTTTTTGGAAGGTGTGTGTCCCATTAGATCTGGCTTAAAAGTAACAGTGTATTTAAGAAAAAGAACATCGTACCTACAGTAAAACATGGTGGTGGTAGTGTGATGGTCTGGGGCTGTTTTGCTGTTTAAAGACCTGGAAGACTTGTAGTGATAAATGGAACCATGAATTCTGATCATCTAAGTCACCTGAGTAGGTCGGAGGCCATTTGGAATCGTGATCCTTCCTTAGAACCTTTAAGGAGTTTTTCCTTGCCACCGTTTGGGATCAACCTTAAATAATAGAAGATAATGGAAATTGTAAAGCTCCTTTGAGACAAAGTGCTGTAGAAATAATATTGATTTTAACTTCACTCGTGTTTTGTCTTGTCTTGTACAGATTTTCTATCATGTTTGATCTTTGTGCATTGGTGTTTTGCAGCGAGGCAAACAGTAAGATTATACTCCAGATTGAATCATCCCAGTATGGCATAATAACTCATTTACCAGCTGAAACACACACTGAGGGAAAATAAAGTGCTTTTGATTGATCACCTATGAGCAAAGAGACGCTGAAGATGCAGAGCAAAGCCAAACAGCTCTCAGTGTGTATTAGTTACAGTGTGGCACTGCTCCGTGTACTATGATCTGCTTAATTCATTACGTCCACCCTGGAGCTAAAACACTCCCTGCAGATGAATGGAGAGCTCAGTTACGGCAGTGTACTTGGTGTCCGTGTGTGTATATGTGGGTTTGTTTCTTCTCTATCAGTTCATTAGAAATGATACATACACGAAAAGCTCTTGTTATGGAATGCAACCACAACTTCAGACATTAATCCATTCATTTTCTCAATAATAATCAGTCTTTGCAACAGCGGTAATCAGTAAACATTCTCAGAACACACAACACTTACATAGAACCTTGAGGCAGATGAGCTACAACTGCACTGGACTCTGGACCAGAAGGTTCATGGTTCAAATCCAACCTCTGCCAAGCTGCCACTGTTGGGTCGTTGAGCAAGACCCTTAACCTACAATTATTTAGATGCAAGATTGAATCAATTGTAAGTTGCTTTAGATAAGGTCGTCTGCAAAATGTAAATGTAAATCTAATAATCTAAGAATGAAGCAGGCACAAACTGAATGAAGAGTTGAAGAGACTGGACCTGGTCTGATGGATCTCTAGTTTTGCTGAACAACTTGCACTGTGAGGGCAGTGGATCTGCTGGTTGTGCCACTCTCCTCCGTACCTGGTCCTTGTCATGGCAGAAGGGCTTGTGTGGTCTAATGATCTCCAGGGCTTTGTCATCAGAACCTGTGAACTCCCAGTAGGGTTTCTCAAGATGGACAGTTCTGGAGTGAGGACCCAGAAAAACAAGAAAAACAATGCACCCTTATTAGTGACACTATAAGAAATTTAGAAAACCACAATATTCCCTGCCTAGAAGATCCAGAATAAGGATGCTGATGCCTTGTATTACCCATCAGGCACATGGTAGTGTCAGAGGGGCCCCTGGCTGAATGGACCTTTCCCAGCAAGTTTCTGGGTATATTCTGGGTGACAATCCTGGAAGAGCTCCAGATATCCAGGTTGCCTCCTGGATGCCTCTTGCTGAAGGTATACAAAGCACCTTTAACTGGAAGGAAGCTCTGGGGTTGCCCCAGGACACTCTTTAGGGATTATATTTCCAGCTGTCCTAGGAGTGGCTAGAAGTGGGAGTTGATAGAAATGACCAGGGACAGAGATACCTGGGCTTCTTTTCTTGGGGCGCTGCCACTGTGACCATTAAATGGACGAAAAAAAAGTTGAGATGAGATTCAAGCCTCCTAATTCCAGGCAAGTGTTCTTTGAGCACCACAGTCTGTCTGAGCATTGCTGCCAGTCATCAGATGACCATGGCTGTAAATATTCTAATGGCTCATTCCAACATGATGATGCAGCTTGGCACAAAGCTCAAGTCAACTCCACCTTGATGATCTGGGTCTATCACATTGAGGCTTATCTCAATCTATCATGCTTGAACTGAAAGTTACCTGGATGTCACCTGCTTTCAGTCTGTATCTGTCCTAAACCTAGTTCTGTTTTTGTTACCTCTCAGACATTAATGGCCTACATGACGTGTTCCATCATGGCTACACCACCTCTGGATTATAATTGGGCCTGGTTATCCTTCTTTGATTATATTAAAGATGTTTCATTCTCTGATCAAACATTATTAACACCATCATTAATACTTTATATGTGATTCTACCCATTAGTGATGTTGAAGACTGGGTGACTTTTCTAAACTAATATTGTGCTTATGGGAGTCTTTTACCAAGTTTTTTTTTAAGTTTAGTCTTTGAGATTGTCGCCTGACCCAGGAGCAAATTTTCAGCACTTTTGTTGTTCTGATAGACCAAAGAGTTAGATAAAAAATGGATCTCTCATGACATATTGCACCACAGTTAGTTTTGACCCCACAATCTGATTGGCTGAGAGACGTTCTAGCAGTGCCACACAATATATATATATATATATAATACTGCACAATAATGGCACATTGACCGAAGCCATTCAAGTATTACTCCACCAAATTTAATAAAGCAGCATGAATGAGGCTTGAAGTGTTTGATTGACTGAAGGATATAGGTTTGAAGAACCATGAAATTGAGTCTCCTTTGAAGGAAAAACTGGCTTGCAGTGACATTTAAAGTCTTGGCCATTCCTTTTTGTGGAAGAGGCTCATGGTCAAGAAACCCCCCCCCCCCCCTTCCTTTAGGGACTTTCCATCTTGTCTTTTAATTCAAAGTTCCAGTAAAGCCATATTTCTAAATGATAGTTGGAACAATTTAATTAGATTAGCTTGGAGGTAATCATTATTCTTGGATGCGTATTTGTGGACCTCGCCGTATACGCTTAATAAACCTCTGGACTTCTGCTGATGAAGACCGAATCCCTCAAACTGCTGTTTGTGGTGTGAGCGCAAGCCTTCCGTAATTACACCCTCCGTCTCAAGCATCATTAGACGTCGTCTCCTCTGCTGCACGCTCCACCGATACAGAGCGAATGTATAAATACATCAAACTCCATCACTCCACCCACGGAGCTGGCCCACCACAGCAGAACATCAGCCATAATCAGGGATGAGCCATCTCCTGTAAAGAGAGGCTCTAAAAATAGGCTGGTCCAAACCGTCCTCCTGTCAGATCGCTCGTTTTTGTCCTTTCATCCCCCGGTTTATTTTTACTGCAGGAGATGTTTATGCATCGGCTCAGAGTGCTGTAATTTCAGGTCTGGATGATGATGATGATGGTGATGATGATGTTGGTGGGATGGGAGAGTGAGTGGGTGGTAGTGCCAGTGGTTGTTGATTTGGGTTAGGGT
This sequence comes from Loricariichthys derbyi, assembly GCA_033118015.1. Classification (NCBI taxonomy): domain Eukaryota; kingdom Metazoa; phylum Chordata; class Actinopteri; order Siluriformes; family Loricariidae; genus Loricariichthys; species Loricariichthys derbyi. The sequence continues at coordinate 4,115 of JAVSBU010008393.1, read as the reverse complement.
TTTCTGCATAAGAAGTGGTTTAAACAGGCAGTGGGCTCTGTTTGTTGCTTCACTGTTTCTCAGCGTCTGCATACATTTTAAAACGATCCAGTAGTGTTTCTTATAAAGCCTCAGAACGTAATTGGCTTGTTGCCTGTTGTGGTACATCAGCAAACATCTCTCAATCACCAACAAGGATATACAAAACCTTTGCTCTATCTAACTTCTTTATTAGGTACACCCGTTCAACTGCTCCTTACCTGATCAGTTCAACCCGAGCAGCAGTAGGGGGAAGAAAGGGGATTTAAGAGACTATGAACATGGTGTGGTTATTCAGAAGTATTTCAGAAACTGATCAGCTATTGGGATTTTCACATGCAGCACCTGCTGTAGGCTTTAGAGAGAAGGGTCCAAAAAAGGAGAATATCCAGTGAGGGCAGCTCTCTGGGTAAAAATACAAGTTGAACCTTAAAGCAGGTGGGCTACAGTAGCAGAAGACCACACCAGATTCCCCTCCTGTCTGCTCAGAACAGCTAAGTGAGGCTAAAACTCACACTGGCTCAGCAAAACCGGACAGTAGAAGATTGGAATGAGTCTCGATTTATGCTGCATCATTTAGATGGACAGATTCAGAGTTTGGTCTAAATAACCTGTAAGCATGGATCCATCCTATTATATCAGTGGTTCTGGTGTAACAGTGAAATTTTTGGCACATTTTGAGTCTCTTAATACCAGTTGAGCATCATTTAAACCCCACAGCCTACCTGAGTATTGTTGCTGACCATGTGCACCCCTTTATGAGCACATAATGACCCAAATGCACCTTAAAGAACCGCAACAAATACGTGATGAACAAAGACAATCCAGGCGTGCTGACTGTAGTGGACTTTCCTCCAAAGGCACCTGACTTAAACACCAATGAGCAATAAGTAACATCACTACAGCAAAGTGGGGAGAACATACCAAATAGTAATTAGACATGTTCACATCGTGTCAATTATGTAATGTGTAATGGGAAATTTTATATTGCATGCAAGATGTTGCTTCAGACTTTTTGTTCTCTTTGTACAGAACATTATTTACATTTATGGCATTTAGCAGACACCCTTATCCAGGACAACTTACTTACATTCTTACAGTCCAATCCAATTTTAATAGATCCATTACAATCTAAGCAATTGTAGGTTAAGGGTCTTGCTCAAGGATCCAACAGTGGCAGTTAATTAGAGGTGGGATTTGAACCATGGACCTTCTGGACCTTCATGAACCAATGGGTTCATGGTATAAAAGGTTTCAAACGTGAGCTTAATTCTGCTGTTTAGTGCAACAGTGAAAGAAATCAGATTACTGACAGACTTTCTATAATCTGTAGTTAATGCTCTGGATCATTAAACATGAGGTTGTGAGCTCAAATCATGGTGCCGTTAGGCTCTCGACCCAGACCCTTAACCTTGTAAATGTGGGAGATGAGATGATTGCCAAAGTCAGATTATTATTGTCATTTCTGAGTTCTGTTCATGTAAGCATGTAAACAGTGTGTGTGTGTGTGTGTGTGTGTTAGTTTGAGTGAATGTCTAGGAATCCCTGAACCCCTTCATTAAGCTGTGTGTGTGGCTTCAGCTCTGTCATGTGGTGTGTCTGGTGTTTTGGCACGTTTCAGACTATAAACACAGCGCAGATTCACTGAGCTGATCTTCATCTGCATGTGGCTCCAGCTGTGTCTGCAGCACAGGAAACTCCCTGCTGCACAAAACCGGCCTGTTCAGTATGTAAATCACTCACACTGATGGTACACATTTTACACGTTAGATAATATAACTGTCACACAGATGCACTCCATAATTACGTTTACTTGTGATGTCATCCCCCTTCTACCCTGTACCATAAAGAGTAGGATCCACCAAAACCGTGAGCCTAATGAGGGAACGAAGTAGGATTAAAAAAGTGTGCTTTCATTATAGAGTGTTAATAAATCACTGTAACAATGGAGACACAGAGATCCTGGAGTGGATGGTTGAGTTGATGGTTGGATGGACAATGGCTAGTTGCATAATTGGTAGCATATCTTAATGGATGGATAGGTGGATGAAAGGTTGCCCAAATGTATAGATGAATGGTTGTATATATGGAGAGGTTGTTGGGGTTACTGACAAGATGGTTACATGAATTGTTGGATGGAGATTAGTTAATTGTGCAGACAGATGTATGAATGGATGAACAAATAGATGAGAGGTTAACCGAATTCCTGGAAGGATGAATGGATAGTTGAAATTTTGCCAGGATGGATCAATAGATGGATGCATTAATTGTTGAATGGATGGCTGAATGGATAGATGCATAATTTATGGCTGCATGAATGAATGCATTGATGGAAGCGTGTGTTGGGTAAATGGCTAGATGGATACAGGAATTGTTGGGTGAAGAGCTGGGTATATGCATGTATGGCTGACACATGGATGGATGGCTGAGCATTCAGGTCAATGGATGTAGCAATGTAGTAGATGGATATATCTGGTTGAATAGATGGATGATGGTTGGGCGAAGGATGGATGGATGGACTAATAACTCCATGTTACTTGGGTAATTGATTGGATGGAGGGATGGATGGATGGATGGATGGATGGATAGATTCATGAATTGTTGTTTAATCACATGAATGGCTGGGATAAATTGATGGGTGTATGATTAGCCAATTGGTCCATGTATGGTTGCATAATCGATTGAATAAATGGGATAAATGGATGAGTTTATGTATGTATGTATGTATGGATGGTTGGTTGTATGTCTGTCTGACTGCATGGATAAATATGTGGATGGATGGATGGATGGATGGATAGATGGATGGATGGCTGGGTGTATGTCTGGCTGACCACATTGACAAATAGATAGATAAATGGATGGATGAATGACTGTATCTGACTGACTGCATGGATAAATAGGTGGTTAAATGAATGGATGGATGGATGGATGGATGGATGCATGCATGGATGGTTGGATGACTGCATGGATAAATACATAGATAAATAGATGGCTGGATGTTTAGCTGTATGTCTGATTGACTGCATGGATAAATGGATAGATAGATGGATGGATGGGTGGGTGGGTGATTGACTGCATGGATAAATGGATGGATGGATGGATGGATGGATGGATGGATAAATAGATAGATAAATAGATGGTGGATAGATAGATGGATGGATGGATGGATGGATGGATAAATAGATGGTGGATGGATGGATGGATAAATAAATAGATAAATGGGTGGATGGATGGATGATTGACTGCATGCATAAATGGATGGATGCATGGATGGCTGGATGGATAAATAGATGGTAAATAGTAAATAGATGGTGGATAGATGGATGGATGGATGGATGGATGGATAGATAAATAGATGGATGGACAGTTAGCTGTATGTCTGACTGACTGCATAGATAAATGGGTGGATAAATAGATGGGTGGATGATTGACTGCATGGATGGATGGATGGATGGGTGGGTTGGTGGGTGGATGATTGACTGCATGGTTGGATGGATGGATGGATGGATGGATGGATGGATGGATAAATAGATGGGTGGATGATTGACTGCATGGATAAATGGATGGATGGATAAATGGATAGATAAATAGATGGTGGATTGAAGGATGGCTGGTTGTCTGGTTAAATGGATGTTTAGATGAATGATGGGTGGATGGTCAGTCGGTTGGCTGGCAGAATCACTTGCAGATGGATGAGTTAACAGACAGATGGCTGTATGACTGGTTGAATGGTTGGAATATGAATGAATGAATAGCAGCCCAGTCCAAAATCTAACTTAATGTTTTGCATATCCCAGAGTGTAATTACAGTGTAATGTTATGATAACATGTATGTTGTACTGCACATGCTAAACATCCATATTCTGCTAGCTGGAGACTAAACAGAGGGGCTGAGTGACATTCATCAACACAAATACACACAAAGCTTCACTTATCCTCTTATGTGCCTTAAATCCAACTTCATTTCACTAATCCCTGACAAATATTCACCGAGTGTGTAACAATCTTCAAAGCTCCTGATGTGATTTCAGAGCATGTTTGATCAGGTTCTACCACACACACACACACACACACACACACACACACACACACACACA
>JAVSBU010008293.1:0-15101 GCA_033118015.1 Loricariichthys derbyi | reverse complement strand
TCAGAAGGCAGGAACGTGTAGTGGCGCAGGTACTGGAACACACACAAGGGATCAGCAGTCCATGGGACAGATGTGGGGTGGCAAACGGGGTCCAGATGATTGTCTGGTGTCAGGCAGGGGGAAAACAATTACTAAGGTCAAAAAGCTGATAACAGATCGCACAGCTGTTAGAGTATGAGGAGCAAGCGGTTGATAAAACAGGAGATTGATTAGATGGGGGAAAAATGGAGCCACACTCCACATAAAAGCGACCAGCAGAGGGAAACAATGATCACCCAAAAACACAACACCATGACCTGTAGAGGGGAAAGGGCAATGGGCCTGGCTTCTGACACTGGCTGTATGACCCACATTGTCTTCAGACAAATGTCCTGACATTTTCACTTAAATTTGCTAGTATAATATAATGATACTACCATCACCATGTTTCCCAAATGCGATATGGGTTATTTGTAATAAATTATTGTATAATCATTTTTTGTAGGACATTGGCTTTCTCCTTGCAACCATCTTATACACACCCGCATAGTTCAGTGTTCTCTCAATGATGGACTAATGAACTTTAATATTAGACAGTGTTTAGAGAGTCTCTGGTTGCTTAAAAGTTATCTTGGACTCCATTCTTACTTGGGAGGCTATTACAGTATTACATCTTTCTGGCAAAACTATTAATGGTCTACAAATGTTGATAGGTCCCTGTTCTTTAAATACAGCAGTGTGAACACTCACACCTGTGACAACCCATTAATTGGTGGGGGGTGTTTCACATCCTAGAGGTTCACATTCTTTTGCTACTTACATATATTTAATATTGGATAATTTTCTCAATATATAAATAAATGAGCAACTATTTGTTTGTGGGTTTTTTTTCCAAATGTAAGCTGGAATATACAAAATTGTAAAGGGTTCACATACTTTCAAGCACCACCAGGATTTACTAAACATTTATTTGTCAAGCTAAAAACAGAAATTATTTAAAACTTTTTATTTGCTGTATCATGTAGGTGTTTGAAGCAACACAAACAAACTATTGAATTAAAATGCAGAAAATTAAACTTGAAGAACTAAATAATTTTTAAGATTACTTAAAGAATTTTGCTTTAGCTTTTCACAAATCCAAGTTATTGATTAGATCATTTAATCATGGGTGTGTTATCAGATACAGATAACCAGGTATTACGTTCAACATCTGGATCAATGTTGTTTTCCACATCTGTGTTATCTTCATCTGCCACATCTAACCTAAGGGTCATGGCTGATTGACGTGTTCAACATCTTACTAAGTTGAGAAGTTCAGCAGAAAAGCCAGATATAGTCAGACAGACATTACAAACCGTCATGAGATCTCTGGTCTTAAAGTATCAGCAAGACTACAAATGCCATTGATTTCTGAGTATCTCTGAACAAAGCTCTCATGTTGACAACACAATGAGGAGCCAAGGGATTGTCTTGGTTGCGAAATTTACATCCGACGTAGAGTTCATAGGCTTTCTTAAGAAATTCAGTTATGATGCATCTTTTAGCCTTAAGCATAAGATGTAACAGCAACTATCAGATCTGTGATATTGACATTGATATTTCTGCTGTCTTAAATAAGCAAAATCTTAAGTATACTCAGTATGTTATTGAACTTGTCAAATATACAGCATTTGTAAATGTTAGCAGCTTTTATAGCCTGTCTGCCAGCATCTATACCAAGTAGGACTGTTTGCATAGCACATACACTGTCCATGTCCATATATGCTTGGACTTTGTGAACAATATAGGATCAAACTTAAAATATAAAGGGAACTCACAAAAATGGGTTATATCTCCAAACTGGTACATGCTGCGAAAATTTGAAAAATACATAAAATACACCCAAATATGTTCACTGCTAGGTCATATTGCACATGAAAACATTTGTGAAAATGTGGTTCTATATTAAGGTTCCCTCCTCTTAATATTGACGATGTAAATTGTTTCATCTCACCAACCACAAGAACTTGCAGATATCTAATGTGCAACAAGAACAACCACTCAAATCCTCTTGTGTTCATTTCCTGGCTTTATTACTGCAATGTTTTGTTTGCAATGTTTTTCTGCAGAGGTCTGAGGTCTCGCCTCTTCAAAAAAAACCCCAAAAAAACCCCCCAAAAAACCTGGGATTGTCCTTTCCATCCCCACTTTTGTCTTACCTGCTTGGTACGTGTTTCTGTCAGCTTATCCTCCATCTGTTTGGGTGGTATATGAAATGCAAATAAAAATAAACGGTGTTCATTACATTTACTTTAAATTTATTGCAGATATTATGAAGGTATTTGATGTTTTTCAGGTGTTAATAAACATTTCTGTGTTTGAGGCCTGGAAAACATTCCAAAACCAAAAAAGTTAGGATGGGGCCAATTTAGAGCTAGTCATGAGGTAAAAAACTAAAAAAATAACTGATACAGGTGATGTCAACAGGTGATTGCACTCATGATTTGGTACAAAAACAGCATCCAGGAAAGGCTGAATCTATATCCTCCTGAGAACCAAAGGGAGAAAAGTTTCTTACAATTTCTGTTTACAGGTGAACAGGATGTCCATTATAAAGGACATAAATGAATGGGCCGGTTCTCAGGAGGTTAAGGAGTAAAGATGGGCAGAGGATTTCCAGTTTGTCAACGGATGCATGAGTTAATTATGGAAATGTTTCAACATAATTTTCTTCAAAGAAAGATTGGGAGATTGGAATATTTCTTCCTCTATATTGCATAATATCATTAAATAGTTTGAGGAATCAGGAGGAATTTCAATGCGTAAAGACCAAGGGTGCAAGGGATATTTAAGGCAAAATGCAGGAATGTACAACAGCATTTTAAAGCAACTGAATTTGGTTTTGGAATTTTTGAAATGCTGAAACTAATACTGGGTCCCGTGTCCACATTGGTTTACTCTGGGTGCTCCAGATTCCTCCCAGAGTCCAAAGACATGCAAGTTGGATAAACTAAATTGTCCACGACCATGTTTGATATTGAGCTTGTATTGATTAAAAATTTGTATCAATGTATCATTCAAAGAAGGTATATATGTAAAAATATGCTAGTGGTACCTGGTGTCGTTGTGAGTTACGTTAGATCCACCTGTTCAGGAAACATTTATTTCATTGAAAAAGTTTACCCAGGTATTTCTTTTGTATTGTTGCACATGTTCATTCCCAAAGATAGTAATAAATTCATATTAATAGTAATACATTCATGTTTTCTGAACTATAACTGAACTTTTGTCAAATAATTTCCTTCTTGTGTAACGTACATCATGTTGTCCAATTTTCAAATTTCCCAATAAAAAATAGAAATTTTAAAAATGTAATCCGTATTCAAATATCTTACAGCAGCGTTTGTGTTTTAAATGGATTACAAACCTTATAACATTGTCATAAAAAACAATCAATTAGTTGGACACCTTGTGATGAACATCATGTCTCTACCATAGTTATAACGAAGTCAATTTTCTCCTAAACGGCTGGAGCAAGTACATTTTTTCAAGCATTATTTAGGTAGATGAATTACTTTGAAATACTCAAAATATTCATAGAAAATAAAAACAAAACAAATCAAACCCCATGTCACTTCTTGTGCCACTAGCATATTTTTCACATATATAGTTTCACAGGGGACAATGAGAATGATACTAAAAATGATCAGACCAGAAGGAGTCTAATGTTGTTGGTGTCTTCAACAGTAAGACAGTCAGAGTTTATTCTCATTATTCTTTTTTTTTTTTTTTTTTTTTCAGTGGCCATAGAATTGATATTTATCAACAAATGGAATTGACCAGACAAAACCTGAAATGTCTTGGGTTCATATTATCTGCAACAAATAAATGTCAACATGAGAAACTGCATTCTATTTTTATTTTGCATTTTAGATACCATCCCAGCTTTTTCTAATTTAGGGTTGTAAAATTTTAACAACAGTAATATTTAATGGATTTTGTGTTCCACTTACCAACATACTCATCATAATCAGCCATGTGATCCTAAGAAAAACATTAAAACCAGTTAATATTGACTGTTTGTCTGAACATTGCAGTCATTTCTGAGTTCAGTTAACTAAAAACAGCTTAGTAAACATCTTAATACAATAAATTAATTATATGTTGATGTATGATGGGGTGCAATCCAAATTTCGTTACTTATATATGGTTTATAGTTTTGTAACCGAGTCTCTATACTGAGTTTTGAGTCTCTATAAGGGTGCAATAATGAGCAGAAAAGTGACACCACTTACTAAAGTGTTAAATTTCTCTTCCTTTTAAGTTGCACATTGTCAATAAATGTGTACATATGGCTTTGTGATTAAATGAGAATATTCATAAAAATGTTTTCCATTTCAAACAATTATAAGATAAAATAAGAAAACTCATATGTAAATCTGTAAGCAATACAATTACACTAAAAAAAAAAGCTATAATCATATGTGATTTCAGATCCAATCACGATTGGATTTCATGACTTGCAGCTCATTTTTGATCAGATTTTATCTGCGTTTTGAATCAGTTTGGCTCTGGATGCACATGCAACATTAAAAACCACACAAATGTACATCAACAACATACTGTACATGCAGTAACTCAGTCTGAAGCATGGACATACAGGAAGAGCCATTCAATCAATTAAAAGAAACACTTTTTTGTAACAGTTATGTCAAATGGTAAAAAAATTAAAGAGTAAAATATTTGATGGATAATGTGTTGCACTTACCCTGAATGTGTAGAAATGCCTGAGTCGCTGTGGTCACTAAGAGTGTAAAAATGGCATCGATGGTTTGGTGAGAAAGAGAGCAGTGTGAGAGCATGTAGTAAAAATAGTGTTAAAAGTCTCTTCCTCCAAGTTGCACATCACTGAATACTCAGCTATTTTTTTAGGTATCTGTGCTTTACTATTTTTGTAACTTTTTACATACTATCTTTCAATACAAAAAATCTATACTTTTAGAATCAGAATCAGTTTTTTTTCCATTGTCAAATGAACAGGATTCACAGACTAGGAATTTGTTTCGGCATAAAGGTGCAACAGCAAACATGAAAGAAAAAGTATCACACTGTGATTAAAAAATAGTAATAGTAAACAAGGAATCAAGGTAAGCATAATTAAAATAGTAATCTCTGTATATAAAGTATAATATAAAAAGTATGTATAACAATACTCAGAGCAGCAGTGCAGCTGGAGTAGTGCAATTAAAAAGCAGTGGTAAAGTGACGTGATTATAAAGTGTTCATGAGTCCAACAGCAGAGGGGAATAAACTGTTCTTGTGGCGGGAGGTTCTGATCCGAATGGACCGAAGACTCCTGCCCGAGGGGAGTGGTTCAAATAGTCTGTGTGCAGGGTGAGAAGGGTCAACTGTGATCTGACCCTCTCGCCCCACAGTCCTGGAGACGTAGAGGTCATGGAGAGAAGGGAGGCTACAGCCGATCACCTTCTCAGCAGAGCACACAATGTGCTGCGGTCTGTCTCTGTCCCTGGCAGTGGCCCCGGCATACCACACCGTGACGGAGGATGGACTCAATGATGGCCGTGTAGAACTGTACCATCAGCTGGACCGGCAGCTTGGCTTTCCTCAGCTGTTGCAGGAAGTATATCCCCTGCTGGGCCTTCTTGATTGAGCTGATGGTCGGCTCCTACTTGAGGTCCTGGGTGATGGTGGTGCCGAGGAACTGGTAACAGTCCACAGTGGTGATGAGGGCAAGGGGGGACTGTGGCGTTCCTGAAGTCCACGATCATCTCCACTGTCTTCTGGGTGTTAAGCTCCAGGTTGTTGCTGCTGCACCAAGTCACCAGCTGGCCCACCTCCCTCATGTTATCAGACTCATCACCGTCCGAGATGAGCCCGATGAGGGTGGTGTCAGCTGCAAACTTAATAAGCTTTAGGGAGTCATTGCTGGAGGGGCAACAGTTGGTGTACAGAGAGAAGAGCACAGGGGAAAGAACACAGTCAGAAGAATGTCAGACATTCTTCCCCAGCCACACGCGCTGATTCCGGTCTGTTAGGAAGTTTGTGATCCACCTGCAGGTGGAGTCGGGCACGTGGAGCGGAGAGAGCTTGTCCCAGAAGAGAGCAGGAAGGATAGTGTTGAATGCAGAGCTGAAGTCCACAGCTGTCTTTGTCTCTCTTACACACTACATTTTAAAATGTAGTGTAAAACTTTTTTTTAGCTTTTATGATAAAATTTCTTTCTTTTATCTATTTTTAGTTTTCATGTATTCAATTGGGACCTCAAACACTCGCTGGTCCTGTGATTACGTTGGTCATATAATGTCTTTATAGCATGTGGGCAGGAGTAGTTTGGCAGGGTCCACCCCTTACCAGACCCAAACAACATCACAATGTACATCTGTTAAGGTGAAACAGTTCAGATGAACAAAATCTTATAAAGCCAAATGTAAGATGAAATGGCTTTGCAGGTCTAGTCTTGAACATGTTCTGCATCCTGTTGTAGTTTGAAGCAATTTTATTGAAATTAATAGAAAAGATCACCTTTCATTATATCAGTCACATTACCTGTGTGGATACAAAACTAGAGGAGCAAATAACACATTTACTACATTTGGGGTCCCGGAACTATTCGAGGCTCAACAGCTATAATTTAAGATTGACTGTTCAGCTCTTGGTCTTTCAGAGCTAGGAATGGAATTAATTCAGTGGGAGACTCGATAGCATGTGTGGTTTCCTGTGTCACACTTTTGTTCTCAGTTTAAGCCTCAAAAGTGCATCATACACAAAGGATACCAACAGACAATTGGTGTGTTTATTACTGTTTTAAGTATTTTTATCCTTGCATTATGGGGCAAAACAAATGGTTCAGATTTTAGAATGTTTAGAGAGTTTAGATTCAGAAACACTCCCAATTTTAAATTTTTTGCACAAACTCATTCTGTTAATAGACTGTGAGGTTTTTAACATCACTAACTACATACAGTAGTTCCTCAGTATTCATCGTTAATTCGTTCCAGAAGGATGGTCAAGTACAGAAAATGATGGGATTGAGCAAATTTTTCCCATGAGGAATTATTTAACTTGAATTAATCCAATCCAGACCCCCAGAAAGTCCATACTGTATTAAGGCATTATATGGAGTTGTGTTGTACAATTTCTTCCTGATATCCGATGGAGATACATTCCAACAAATCCATCATAAGTTATGTTTATCATGAAGTGAGTAGTTTATTATAGTCTGTACTGTATCATAATGGAGCTGACCTTAATTAAACATGGTTAAAACCCTTGCATTAGTCTAAATCATTAACAAAAAAATGTATTTTATAATATTATGTTGAACCGTTCATGTAATATAAATCTGAGTGCCGTGTTGTGCCACACACATTTGCTTTGCCAAATGGAACTTTATTAGCTCAATACAAGTTCCACTTATTACTGATCATTTTATGTTTATTTATATATTTATTTAATCCAACATTACATAATTAAACTGGAACCAACAGGTGGAGGGGGGACAGAAAAGAGAGGAAGAAAAAGAAAAACAAAAGAGAACAACAAAAAAAAAAGAGGGAAAAAAGGGTATATCCAAAAAGCTGCTGCTTTAATATTAAAGGGCATCATAGCACCAACTGCTGCATCTGAAAGACAAAACCAGAACACAGGCACACAAACCAAAGCAGCAAAGCGATATTAGCATTGCATATGCATGGGCTAGAAATCTGAACAGTTTTGCATATTTATATACAGTATGTAGGTATGTTTATGCGTGCATGCATGTGTGCAACTGGGTGAATGTCTGTGTGTGTGTATGTTCGCACTTGTCTTGGAGTGCGTGTGTGTATGTACTAGTAGGCATTCATATGAATATATGCATATAGTAGTTTACGATGAGGGGCTTCGCATTGAAGGTGAAAGGTTGCCCCAGATCCCAAGCCAGGCACTCCATCCTTAATCCCTCCCTGCCCCACCTACCACACCCTTGTACCCCTACTGACCCCAGACCCTGGCCACATATATGCACAAGCGCACACTCATTCACTAGGGGTAATTCCATGAGCTGTCCCACACTGGCAAGCTGACAAGATGCAGCCGCGGGGCCGTGACAGCCATGACCCACAGGCACAACCAGAACGCTCCACCAAGCCGGCCAAGAGCCAACCCAGAAGCCACAAGCCGACACCTCCCCCACCACCTAGCCGCCCCACCCGCCCCCTGGCACAACACCCAGCCCCACTCCAGCCCCCAGCGATACATGCCAAAACAAGATGCCAGTAATGGCCAGAGACATGCAGCAGCAGACTGCACCCGCAGCCACGCCCAGGACGCGGAACCCACAGCACCCGCGCCAGGGGGCGCGCCCCGGCCCCCACCAGCAGAGATGGCGTGGTGCCGACACAAGCGTGGCCAGAGCCCTAGACACCACCCCAAACCAGCCCGGCCGGCCACCTAGGCGCCCCAACAGCCGCCAAAGCCCACCCCACCCCACCCCGCCACTTATCAACTACATGTTGATGTGCCTGAGAGAGCGCAACCAACCAACCAACCGTGGAGCAGTGCCCCCCCCCCCCCACCACCACCACGACCCGCCCAACCCCCCGCCCCCACCTAGCACTGCCAGCCGCTGAGACCCACCCCCCACAACCAACCACCTATCGGCCAGCTGGGCAAGCCAAGCCAACGGCAGAGCAACCCGCAGCCACCACTGGGCGACGCGGGACGGCCAAGCCGGCCCGGACCACCGCCGCAGCCAACCGAGCCAGAGCATAAATACATAAATACATTTTGAACATATACGTGTGAAATCTGGTCTGTGTAGCTTGACGTGTCTGGGTTCACGTATTTGCGTAAAATGTTTTGGGACTAACTCGTTCACAGTTGTGCAACAGTTTAGGTGACACTATTGTAGTATATTTTAATGAACTTTATAAGGATTTATTTTATGTGAATTAAACTAAGTATATACATTGGATCAGAATGGATAAGCTAGAAGCTCTGTTCTGTGTATGTGATTCGAAGATGAGTCATAAATTTTAGGCAAGGCCATAAAAAAATCATAAAAGGTTAGGAGTGGTCGAGGTTCACCTGGTCAGTCATATCTTCCCAGGATATGAAGAGTCATAATTTGGGTATGTTAGGGGGAGCACGGAACCCTTTGTTTCAGAGACTGTGACCACGTGGGTTGGGAAGATACATGGGGGCACAGTGTTCAGGTATTTAACCCAAGAAGGCAGAGTGCTCATTCCGGTTTTTGATGCTCTCCTGGTTTCAAGGAGCCTGAATTGATGCTGCATTGTTTGTTGTAATTAAAGCTTTTTGAAATACAACTAATGGTTCAATGCTTTCAAGCATCGTTTACACCTCGCCACAAATACACTACAAAACTTAGTGTCACAAACATGGACCTTGGCCTTTCAGACACAATGTAAACACAGTTAAAATGTTTAGCTATAGTTATAAACTCAAACAATGAAAACATGCCATTAAACTGACTTTTAATTTTACACAGTACATAGTCATTCCTTCACTTCTCAACTTATCCTGATCAGGATTCCAGGAAAGCCAGTGCCTAGCCGGCGACACAGGGTGCAAGACGGGAATAACCCTAGATAAGGCACCAATCCATCACAGAGCACATCCACTCACACACCAAGGGCATCTTGAAAACACTTGTTAACCTTAAACGTATGCCTTTGGAATGTGGGAGGAAACCAGATCACCCGGAGAAAACAGACGCGGACACGGGGAGAACATGCAAACTCCACACAGGTGGAGCCAGGGGTCGGGATCGAACTGGGATCTCAGAGCTGTGAGACGGCAGTGCTAACCACCGGACGGAAGGTGGCAGTATACACATGATTATCGCTCCTTGTAAAAGCCAAAAGGAGCCGTGTTCCAAACCAGAGGGTGCTCACTATAAAGTGCACTACGTTTCATACAGTATATTACTACTATATAAAAGTACTTTGATGGCGCCGTATTGTAGCGGTGGCGAAAACCGTTAGTCACCGTATTGAAGTGATGCACAGTGGGGGGACAGAGTAGCATTGGTTATTAGTGTGCCCTTTGTAGACAATAGGGAATATGGCGCAATAGGGAACACAGCCCACGTTTTGTAACAGTGACAGTGTTGTTTAATCAGAACTGAGAGAGGGATTGTTACAAGAAAACTACACCTGCTGTGAACAAACTAGCCTCGTTAGTAATAAAAGTTATTTATTTATACTTTTGAATTGTTTCTATGTTTATATATATGGGGGCTCATAAAGTAGTGCGTGCTGCACTCGTTATTATCTCTTTCTGTGTGTTTATTGTGACTCTGGTTATCAACGGTCTGGCTGGATCTGGAAAAGGTAAGGAAAGTTTACTATCCTACCCGTATTTAACCAAACTCTCCTCTTGGATTACGAGTGTTTAACAGGTCACGTGTGCTAGATTTTAGCCAATAGGAAATCATACTTTGATATACGAGCCAATCAGCGTAGGAGTCGGGCTTGTTGATGGAGGTATTGATAGTTAATATCGTTGTGTTCTTGAGTGTAGGTTGTATAATGGTTTGTGAAACGTTTTAATTTAGGAAATATCCTTACTAAATACATAGGCAAGAAATATGTACATTTATATTAGTTGGTTTCAGCCACACACTTTAAGCATGTGCATAAAAATAACCAATCCCAATAGAGAATAAGAAAGTTATAACACCTCCACCAGTTGGTGTGAATCTGCTGATCACCTGTAAATTTCTCTTTCCATTTGCAAAATCCAGATTACATGTCAGGCTTTCAACATTTCCACTGCACCAGTCCAGTTAGGAACAGGCATCACACATGGTGATATTTTGCTTTTGTCCAGCTGTTTGCACTTGAAAAGCCGATGCGCAATTCTGCTGATCAGAGTTTGGAACTCGATAGTGAATGCTGCAACCAAAGTCTAGTGAGTGTGTATGTATAGAGTGTGTGTTCATTTTCACCAATCTGTGGGTTTTATCTTACACTATTTGTGTAGGCTAGTATGGCTTCATGGAAGCTCCTAAATATTTCCATCTCACACGGCTTGCTCAATTTGGGAATTGCTCAGTTTGACAGTGCGCCTTTGCAAAAAGTGCTTTAGAAATAACGTTGACAGTATGAGACCTTAGAGTTGACTTGGAGAAACTGATTCGTTGGCAACCTATGATGGTGCTGTTTGAAAGTCTCTGAGCTCAAGTTCTGGAGCAAGATTTTATTTATGCTATGTCCAGCTGATCACAAAGTTAACATTAGAATGACGTTCAGCCATAGCAGTCACGTAAAGATCTTAAGGTTATGGGTAGATAGGCTTTCTATCTATAGCCTACAGCCATAGCCACTGATGCTGGCTTGAGATTCTATTAGGATGAATGAATGAAATACTTAGAAGGTATGTCAATATACATCTGTTTAAACTGATCTTCAGTGGTTGTGAAAGCTGTTTTTTGCCGCAGGTCCATTTGTGCACAGTACAGGCAATGTGTCGGCGCTGTACAAAACAGAGATCACCCCTGCTGGATGGACCTTCTCCATATGGGGATTCATCTACACCTGGCTTCTGCTCATCAGCGTCTATTTTCTTAGCTTACTCTGCAGATGGTATTTGCACACAGCTCATGTACAGAACTTGATTTTTTTTTTTTTTTTGTTGGACAGTCTGTGCTGAATTTAATAATGCTAAAGATACACAAAATCGTTAGCCAAGTCGTTCAGTTTGCATCATAATGAGGGAAGGCTTGAAACGGGGATCATCCAGTTGTGTTGCTACACTAATGCCTGCCCAGCCTTGTGATAAGGTGGTGTAAATAAATTTGTAACAATTTTATTCTTTATAAAGGAACTGCACCGGAAAGAAGCGCTGCAGTCCTGCTGTTCTTCCCTGTGGTTTTTTTCTCTCCTGGGTGCTTAACATGGTTCTGAATATCACTTGGCTCATCCTTTGGGATCTGGAGTAAGTATGAATCTAAGGAGAGAAGTGCTCTACAATGTCAAAAAGCTCAGATAAGCCTTCACATAAGAACTAAGAATTACTACAGGTGGCATTCACTCAGACAGCTGTCTGTCTGTCTTATGGCAGGTTGATGATCGCAGCACTAATCTGCTTATCTCTGATTGCATTCACCAACTACCTCATGATTGTCTTCTCCTGTGTTGGTCTGCGAGAGCATGGAGTCTGGCTCAAACAGAACCATCCGTTAGATCTTTACTGTATCCAAGCACTGGTGGGTGTGTGCATATATATACATATATGTACAGTGGTGCTTGTAAGTTTGTGAACCCTTTCGAATTTTCTATATTTCTGCATAAATATGACCTAAAACATCATCAGATTTTCACAGAAGTCCTAAAAGTAGGTAAAGAGAACCTAGTTAGACAAAAATATTATACTTTGCCATTTATTTATTGAGGGAAATAATCCAATATTACATATTAGTGAGTGGCAAAATTATGTGAACCTCTAGAATTAGCAATTAATTTGAAAGGATAAGCTAGAAGCTCTTTTCTGTGATGTGATTGAAATGTGAGTTCTAAACTTTTAGGGTCTTCATGGCTGGTTTTAAGAGAAGGCAAGGCCATAAAAAATCCTAAAAGGTTAGGAGTGGTTGAGCTTCACCTGGTCAGTCCTATTTTCCCAGGATGTGAGGAGTCATAAATTGGGTATGTTAGGGGGAGCACTGAGCCCTTTGTAGCCTTTTGCAAGTAAAATTAGTCAGATGTTTTCAATGGGATGGCAATCAGGTGTGAGGGGGCTAAAGATCACATGGACAAGCCAGAAGGTTATTGGAAGAATGTTTGGTGGACAGATGAGACAAAATACTTTTGCCACTCTCTAATATGTAATATTGGATCATTTCCATCAATAAATAAATGACCAAGTACAATATTTTTGTCTCATTCGTTTAATTAGGTTGTTAGAATATTGTGGCAACACCTTCTATCCAGATACAATTGGCAGAATAAATAAGTCGTGTGTGTTTCAGGTTCAGAACGGCATCGCCACCTACGCAACATGGACAACGATAGCCACGCTACTCAACCTGAGCGTCGTGATGCAAATCGCGTCCGTTTCACAAGAAAACGCAGCCACGGTTGCTCTGTGCTTTCTGCTTATAGAAGTGCTTGTGTGGTAAGACCAAGTGTTCTATCACTTCTGATTCACATTGTCACACAGCCGATTTTTACATATCACACGGCTCCAAGACAAGCCAGGTCAAGTATATTTGGTGCGAGTTACATATTTTGCATTTACAGGTTTGCCGTTGAGAACTTTCTGATAGAGAAGGATGTGCGCTACATCCTGACCATCTACCCGGTCATCATCTTCGCTCTGAGTGGGAGTGTGAGCAAACACTACGATGCTGCAGCTCCCAGCAGGAACGCTGTATTTACAGGTGAGCCACTGATAGATTGTGAAGGCCAAGATCCATGTGCTGTGTCCTACACACAGCATGTAATGTTATACCACGTCTATTTTGAATAAAATAAAATAAAAAAACAAACAAACAAACGAGCCAACCCTCTACAGTCGTGTGTTGGTCGTGGTGTTGACTGAATCCATTAATTTTTTTCATTTTTGGTAGAATTAATTAATTGAGATTAATTTTATTTCGTTTTACTTCATTTTTGAAGGATGTTAATCTTGTGTGTTCACGTACAGTTGTTCTCCTGGTGCTGGCCAGCTTTTTGTTTGTGATCCGAGCCGTACTGGTGATTCGGAGACACCGATCTCAGCCTCTTTACACAATCTGATGACTCCTGTGAGTACCAAAGGAAAACGAGTCGCGTAAATCGACCAAAAGTTTAAAACTCTACCGGTGCCATTCTGAAATATCCAACTCTGAGAATCGCCTCAAATCCCTTGTGCATTTCAATCTGTGTCTTGTGTGCAGCATCAGTATAAACCTAACACTTGAAACATTGCCAAGAAGTGCATTTATGCAGTGCCATGAGAAAATATTTGCCCTTTATGATTTCCTTACTTTCTTCACTCACTTTCCCACAGTTTTTGGTAGGAGAAATGAAGCTACCAATGCTTTGAGGTGCCAAATAAATACTGTTTAACGAAGGTTGATTGTCTATTAAATATAAGCTGAAATGTTCCCACTTTTCTACATTTGCAGACTCTTGCAGATGATTTATAATCCAGTCAGAGCTGAGCGTTTGAGGTTTATGATGATGGAATCTGTTTGCATTGCTCCTTTGTTTATCATCCGACTCAAGCTCTAATAAAGCCTAATTTTCCACTCGCCCACAAATTTTTAGGCTGCTTCGTCAGTACGTGCCTGTAATCACTTCTCATGTCAGCCCAGTTGTGACCAGAAAAGGGTCTCACACTAAGCAATTTATCAGTTATCATGACATAGTGCGTCTGATCCCTAAATACCGCCGTTTCTTAAAAAATACATGAGAACTGTCTGTGACCGATGAAACAAATATGTAAAGTCAAATAACAAAACAAACAAAGGAGGCACAGTGAGCAAGGATGGGATTTTACATGAGCATGTTAAGCACTTGAAAGGGGCAAGTGAACAAACCATCATTAAATTAATCAAGCTAGTGAATTAGAGGCTGCAATTTAGACTTCCACAAAAAAATGTGTCTCTCGTAGCTAATCACAGAGCAGAGGTGCTGCTGCCATCTGAGTTCTAAAGGGCTGCATCTCAATTTTAGGATCCAGACTTTTGTGTTAATCGTCCTGTTTTTAATATGTATGCATTTCAAAGTGATATAGATTTAAGGCCAGACTTTTTTAATTAATTGTTTGGTGGATCCGCCAATGTTAGTTTTTCACATTTTCGAAAAAAATTAAATTGGAAAAATCGCTTTTTTTTTTAAATTGCTGCCAATCTTGCATAGTTGAAACCGGCAATTAAAATTCACGCCATCACTATGTGCCATCGTCTTCACTGACGCATTCGTGGAATGTACCAAAATCTGTGTTCGTCGTCAGAAAGTCATGCACAGACGAAGCAAATGGGCATTAAGCAGATAGTTCAGCAAGATCGCCTGACATAAATAAAGCTGAACCCTATTAGATGTGCATCAGCGCCGCGATGCTAGGTGGCAATAAGAACCCGCTAATCGCGGCCGCTTAAAGACCCCACGAAAAAGAATGCTTACAAACGCTGAAGC
>JAVSBU010008200.1:0-15104 GCA_033118015.1 Loricariichthys derbyi | reverse complement strand
ATATACAGAAGGCTCTGTCCACACCGAGCGCAGAATCAAAGGGCTGAGTTACACGTGTATGTTTATATAATATTAATGACACACAGCAGGGGTCTGGGAGATTTCGGAGGAATGATGTTAATTGGTGCATTCATAGTTCAATCGTTTTTGGCAATAATAATATAATAATATTATTATTAATATAATAATATATATTATATATAATCAAGTTCTCAAACAATGTCTATATATTACAATAAATCAAGAAATACCTGTAACTAAACATTTGTGGTAACTGTTGATCAGTCCTGAACACCAGCTTGGAGGAATTGCACCCATGTCTCTCATGTACGTAGAGGATAAACTTGTATCCGACAATGAAAATGGCATTTGTATGGCATTTATATCCTGGAAATGGCACGACACCCCCTCGGCAGACCATGAATCCTCCTCGGCAGACCACAAATCGTCTTCAGCAGGCCTCGACAAACCACGACAAAGCGTGAAATCGGGGATCTCGACGACAAGCTACGGTATCATCGAACAAGTTTGATAATTCCATTGTTTTGCTGAATTTAGGCCATGCCCTCCCAAAAGCATGTGAAAAGCCAAGAGAAGCCTCGACATGCCCTTGACACTCCATGATAACTCATGAAATCACACGAAAGGCCTCGCCATGGCAGCCACGACAAAATTCGCCTAATTGTGAACGTAGCATTAATCATGGCTGTAGGTGCAACAGTTTGTGTACAGGTAGAAGGTCAGAGTGGAAAGTACACAGCCCTGTGGAGATCCTGTGCTTAAAATCCATGTGTCTGAGACATTCTTCCCCAGCCAAACGCACGCAGACAGCCACTTGCAGGTGGAGTCAGGCACGTGGAGCAGACAGAGCTTGTCCTGGAGCAGAGCAGGAAGGATCATGTTGAATGCAGAGCTGAAGTCCACAAACACGATACTAGTGTAGGTTCCTGGGGAGTCCAGATGCTGCAGGATGAAGTGGAGGGCCAGGTTTATGGCATCATCTACAGTCCTGTTGGCTCTGTAGGCAGTCTGCAGAGGGTTCAGAAGGGGGTTGGTGATGGACTTGACGTGGTATAAAACCAAACATTCAAAAGTCTTCATGACTACAGAAGTGAGAGCCACAGACCTGTAGTCATTGAGTCCAGTGACACGTGGCTTCTTGGGGACAGGGGTGATGATGGAGGACTTGAAACAGACTGGGACGTGGCATGACTCCAGGAAAGAGTTGAAGATTTTCTGTGAATACCAGGGCCAGCTCATCAACACAGTGTCTCAGGGTGGAGGGAGACACAGAGTCAGGTCCCACAGCCTTGTGTGAATTCAGCATCTTAAACATCCTGTTTACATCCTGCTCTAAGACTGAGGAGTGGTGTGGGTGATGGGGGGGGGGGTGTTCAAAGAGTGAACAGAAGTCGTTCAGGTCTTTAGCCAGTTTGAGATTGTCTGTAGAATGAAGTGCTCTGGGCCTGTAGTTGGTGATCTCTGTCAGCCCCCTTCATACAGTGGCAGTGTCATTATCAGAAAACGGCTGCTCCAGATTTGTATTGTACCTGGATCTAGCCTTCGACACCTCCCTGCTAAATCCATACTTCGCACCTCTGTAGCTGTCTTTGTCTCCCTCTCTGAAAGCAATATCCTTCTGCCAATGGAGCTGTCTGAGTTTTGGTGTTAACCAGAGTTTATCATTATTGAAAATGACTCTGGAGCATGATTGGATGATGCTATCCTCACAGAAATGTATATACGACGTCACAGTGTCCATGTACTTGTCTAAACTGTCTGTAGAAGCCTTGAACATATCCCATTCCATGGTGTCCAAACATGTGCATAGCTCCTCCACAGCTTCACTGGTTATGAGTTTAAATAAATCTACCTTTATTCTTGAACCTGTCTGGGTGTTGGTCCTCTCCTTAACATATTGCCCCCACACCTCATAACAGAATGCCGGCCCCAGTTTTGGACCAACGGACAGCTTCCGGCAGATGGGAGCCTCTCAGTCGCTACCACTTCCAACTTTTCCTCCAACCCCCCCCGGGCTGCCCAATAGGGCCCAGTTTAGGGGGCTTCAGAAGGCTCACCCTTAGAGGGGGTGTATTGTAATGAGTCCTACTGCTTCCCATAAAGCATGCAGGGATTCATGTCTGCATCACAGTATGGTGTTATACTACCACCTAGTGACGCAGTGTGGCTACACACCTAATTGGAATCAGCTGCACTCAGCCCTTAAAAGGCGGAAGTGAGATCAGAGTAGCGGTAATGTATTAACCAAGGTTACGCATATGAATCGCACGCTGTGGCTGCTCTGGTCTCAGGGCTGGGTGGTTATGATGTGCAGCAGTGGGACTAGTGACGCACTAACCGAATCTCTGCTTTTCTTTTACAGATTCACCTTCTTCAGATGTGAGGCATGTCCGTGATGGTGTCCCCCCCGTTGTGTGGCGCAGTGGTGAGTTCTTATTCCATGCATATTGCAGCTTTGCACTCACTATGTGGGAGATAGCTGGGTGGGTGTCATGATATGGGGAGTGAGGTGTAAAAGGAGGACCCATATGCAGACAGCTTCATGAATACAGGTAGGCTTTATTTAACGTAAATAAGGGAACTAAAAGGAACAGAAGCAAAGTAACAAATAAAATCCCAAAAACGAAAACAAAAGTGCAAAAATAGCAAACCCCTAAAGGCCGACGAGGCTAGAATGACTGAGGACAGCTTCGAACATGTCCAAGGTGAAGTGGGACCAGTTTTACGGCCGGTGGACCGGTCTGACCAACCACACCTATGTGGAAACTGTTTTTACGGCCGAATGTCCTGAACTGGCCAACCACGGGACGTGGGGAGACCAGGCAGGGAGCAGTGCAGGGACAGGCCCTGAGCAATGACCACCTACAACAGCAGCAAACCTGCAGTATCCCCGTGTGGACCCTTTAGGTCCGGCACTGCATGGACGACTACAGAAGGAAGGCGGTACCTTCGTACCTAACTCCATCTTTACCTCCTGGCATAGAGCCAGGAGGCTTGAGGTACAGGGATTAGACGACAGAGTAGGGACAGCTTTTCCCTCGGCACCGTATGTCCCCCCCGGTACCCAGGTGGTGGAATGAACTGCCACTGGATATCCGAATGGTTGAGTCTCTTGCTGTCTTCAAGTGGCAACTGAAGACGCATCTCTTCATTCAGCACTTAAGCAAAGACTGAAATCAGCACTCGTATAGTTATTTTTATGTATTATGTTAAAGGAAAAAATGATTCATCCACATCAGATCCTAGCTGGTCCTGGGTGGATTTCTTCTTGTGCTTATCTGTATTGCTTATCTCTAGTGGTATGAAGTAAGATTGATTAAGAAGAATACAAAGCACTTCTGTAAGTCGCTCTGGATAAGAGCTTCAATTGAATGCTATAAATGTAAAATGTAAATAATTGTCTGACTTCACAGTCTTGTTCCAACATTTAGTGTAAAGATTTTTCAGAGTGAGGGCTATTGTAGCAGCAAATACATGACATTTGTGAATATAATACAGAGTGCTATGTGATACAAACTGGACATTTTGTCATCCCTTAATTCAAGCTATACACATACACATCAAGCTAGTTTTTAACACCATGTACACACAAAAATAAAGTCCAAGACCATCAAATAGCAACATATGTAATGTTGTTTGACCAAAATAATGAGTTTGATAATTTTTTTTGGGAGAAACTATTTGACCAAATGCATTGCTGTTGGACAAATATTTTAGCCTTTTCCAGACAAATGATGAACTGATTTGACACTTGATGCATCAACATGGGCTGTGACTTAAAATAGTCTACTTCAGTAAAAGTGAAAGTAGGTTGACATTTTGTGAAGCTACTCCAACAAAACTTAACTGCTAGAGAAACATTCTTGCAATGTGTGATTTTTACCCTATAAAGCTTGTTCCTGACGAGTCTCATTACTTGCTGTCACCCTGACAGGCTGCACATCATTGTAGCAGATACACATGGGCACACAGTATTTAACTGTAATAGTGATTCAAACTGAAAATTTTCCCAATGAAATGTAAAAATTAGTAAAAAAAAAAAAAAAAAAAAAAAAAAAATCAAAAGTATACAGTCATGCCCCCAGCCACCAGAGGTCGCCAGAGAGACATCAACCAACCGTAATGATATTTCCTGCAGAACGCCCAGCCAGCTTATTAATCACACCTGGAGCTCAGTGAGGGGAGCTCTAATTGAACTCTTCTTGATCCTTTATAAGCAGCTCGCTGGCTGGAGCTCTCTGTGGGTCAATATGCTTACTATGGAGTTGCTTTCCTTTGTTCCTTGTGCTCTGTGCAGTATCCAGTGGTAAGATTTGAGACTCTTGTTTTTACTCCTTGGTTTTTGATTGACGTATATGACACTATGTGCTCTTTGGCTTTATTGCCCCTGTGTAAAACGTCACCTTGTAAACTATAAAATTTGTATTTTGTTATGTAAAATATATTAAAGGATATATCTTAATAGTTTCAAGAGATAGTATAAACAATTACAGAGTTGAAAGTTTATTTGTTACTATATAATTCCATCAATATATGCTTCTGCGCTATGAAAAATGCCTGTTGGAATTGGGACATCATCAATAGGGTGACGTTTGAAGGGCAGTTTTTGTTCTTTTTGGTGATAAATTGTTAAAACTGTAACAAATGTCATACAAAGGATGATATTTGAAGGTGCTTATAGATTTTTATCCTTTTAAATGATTCAGTAAGTAAAATATTGGCTTTTGAAAATATGCGTTCTGTTCACGTAACTGTCTGTCCTAGAGGATGTTCACACTCGAGTTGTAAATAAAAGCCTTAACATGCATTAAATTTAAAAATAAATAAAGAAACAATGAAAGCAGAAATATTAGCAGGGGTTTTTTTTTTTTTTTTTTTTTGAAATGCTTGTTTAAAGCCCTCTGAAAGTTACAGATCAAACTGTCTGCCTGAATTTTTGTGTCACGTAACACTATATATATTTCTATCCTTATTTTGACAGGAAAATGTGGAAAGAGTAAAACTGCGCATTTTTACATCATAATCCGGGTCCTTTTTCACAGGTAAACTAGATTGTGTCCCAGTTTCCCTTTGTTCTCGCACTAAGAGTCGATTACATTCTTTCTGTCTGACTGTTATGTGCCAAAGGTAAGTTATGGCATCACACATTTGATATGTTTTTTTCTTATTGTATCAATGTAAGAACAGTTTTTCAAGTTTTGTGACTTTTAAAACTAATAGTGAGGCGTGATCAGTGAAAACAAGGCACTCTTAGTTATTTATAGTGATGTTACACAAATGTCTGTCCTGTTACGTGAATACATTTTATTTATATATATATATATATATATATATATCTTTTTGCTTGACTGCTTCATTATCTTTTTATTGTTATTTATGATGTACTTGGCTGTCAGTTATTACAAATAATAAGTTTAGATTTGAAAATTGTGGGTTTTTTTTTTTTTTTTTTGGTCCCAATGTCCCCATCATATGCTTTTCCTGCAGATCCCAGGGGCCAGAGTGTTGCAGACTTCCAGATAATTCCCTCCATGTTTTGGTGATCCTCTGAGCGTTGTTTTTGTTGTGGTTTCACCCCTTTTGCTCCCAACACTCTCTGTGCCAGCGGTGCTTTGTGTTTTTGCTTGATTAAACTGTTTGCTTCCAAAACCAGCCACTAGGGATCACTATCCAGTATATCTTTTGTGCTGGTCCCAAGCCTGCGTAAAAGCTGAGGGTTGTGTCTGGAATGGCATACAATGTAAAACACTTTGCCAAAACTAACATGCGAGTTCATCTAATCGACATCACTGTTAGTCGAAGACCACAAGGAGGGAAACGAGTGAGGAGACAAGAAGAGAGGAATAAAGTCAAGAGTGTAGGACTGAGGATGGCAAATCTTCTGCAGTTCCACTGTCTCCAAACCATATAACATAGCTGCTCTCACCACAAACTTTTCCTTTGACCTTTGCTGCCAACCTTTTGTTCTCCTTGTACTCCTGAAACTTTTCTCCACCCACTCCATCCTGCCTGGACTCTCTTCTTAACCTCTTTACCACACTCCCCATTTTCTTTGACATTCGACCCAAAGTACGTGAAGAATTTCTGGAATGTTGGACGTTAGTGATAATTGTAATATTTTCGTTTCAACTTATGTCTACTCATTAACGCAATCTATAGCAGAAAAGTGCTTCTGATTGTTTTGTTTTTTTTATTGAGGTGAAATTCTTATAGCCAGGCTGATTTTAGGGTTAGTGGTTTGAGTTAGGTTTAAGTTAAAATTATACATTTAAACTCACTCTCAAAATCCCTGATAAAGTGGAATTTTAAGAACAGTCACAAAAGTAGGAAGTTTGTTACTGAAGTATATTGTAATCTCACTTTTTATTGTCTATGTCATTATTATTTGTAAATCCACCAAAGGTTAGTAACTCAGAATGGAATGTTTCTGTTTATTTATTTATTTACAGTATTTAATGTCACATTAGGACATTGGTGACAGGAACAAGCTAATATCAATACTAGACGTGCAAACACTACACATACAAGGTCAGGGTCCAACCGTGGATCTCTGGAGCTTTACAGGCTTTGCACTAACCACTTGCATCACTGTGGCATCCAGCAAGTTTGGAAGTATATCACAAAATCCATAAAAACCTCAGTGGTGTGAATTACCATGCCAGCCAGCTATCAAAATTGTGACGCGATATTGGCCAGAACATCATCCAGATTTGATAGAGTATCAACACAGATCATCATAATTCTGCCCAGTGGGAAAGGGGAGATGCTCATCACTTCAGAGATGTCCCAGTGGAGAGCCTTTTCTTCATTGCTCTTTGCTGAAGGTTCTGTATACTGAAAATAATATGTTCACACTTATAAAGAACACAGTGGTTTATTTAATTTGGGATCTCAAAGTTACATACAAAAAAAAATTTACCTTTTGAGCCTATTACCATTTTAATTACTCTTTATCTTTTGGCCTGACTGTGTTTACTCAGAGAGAGAATTTAAACGTATGACTTTAACATAAATTTTAGATGTTACGATGGAAATTTGCCCCAAATTAATACACACTAGAATTGTAATTATGGGTATAACTTGTTAGCAATCCAGTTTAGTTAACCCTAACCCTCTTTTTATATTTATTTTACTTTAGTGCCACCCTATCTACACTTTCTCATGACATGTGCTTGTTAGAATTATAGAATTCTGCATAAGAAACATGGTGCAAAGAGACACTTTAGGGACACCAACTGACCTAATACATCTATTTGGTATTTGAGAGGAAACTGGATAAAACCCATTAAGGGTTTTTGGGACGGTAGCAATTTAGGGCTAATAATAAGGTTAAAAATACTATATAATGATGTGATTTCAAACAGGTGATTATGATCATGATTTGGTACAAAAGCAGATTCAATAAAGACTGACACTTTGAAGAGCAGGAGATGGAAATGGCAAAGGAAATGTGTAAGAAAATTATTGTAAATGTTCCTCAAAGAAAGATTGTAAGGGATTTACATGTTCCTCCCTCTACAGTGCATAATAACATTAAACAATCAAAGGAATCTTGAGGAATTAAAGTGCATAAAGGCCAAAGGCTTAAACTTAAGCTGAATGCTGAGATCTTTGATCCATTTGAAAGCTCTGCATCAAGAACCATCATTCAACAAAAGCTGATGGGTAACCACATGGGTAAGGGATTAGTTTATCAAACCTTTATCAAGCTCTACAATATAGAGTTACATTCACAAATACCACTTAAAACTTTACTGTGTAAAAAAGGAGGTCTCATGTTAACCATATCCAGAAGCTCTGTTGACTTCTCTGGGCTCAGAGGCATCTAGGATGGACCATCACACAGTGGAAATGTGGATTGTGGCCAGATGAATTGGTATTCCAGTTCTTTTTCTGGAAAAAAATGGACGCCATGTACTCCAGACCTAAGACTTAAAGGACCATCCAGACTGTTATCAGCAACAAGTCCAAATGACAGGGTCTGTTATGGTATGGGGTTTGGTCAGGGCCCTTGGTAAAGATAATTTACACTTATGTGATGCAGTATTAATGCAGAAAAGCACATTGAGATTTTAGAGCAACATATGGATTCAAGATGAGATCTTTAACACTCATGCCTTTTTCAACAAGACAATGCAAAACAACGCAAATCAGCAAAAATTATGACTGAAATATACAAATCCCTTACAATATTTCTTTGAGGAACATTGATTTTAAACATTTCAATCATTTTCTCACACATTTCATTTGCCATTTCCATCTCCTGCTCTTCAAAGTCTCAGTCTTTCTTTGATGCTGCTTTTGTACCAAATCATGATCATAATCACCTGTTTGAAATAACATCATTATATAGTTTTTAACCTTATTACTAGCCCTAAATTTCCACCATCCCAACTTTATTGGAACGTGTTACAGGCATCAAATTTGATATGAGTGACTATTTGCAAAAAAACAATAAACTTTATCTGTTTGAACATTACATATCTTGTATTTGTAGTGTAATCAATTGAATATGGGTTTAAAAGGATTTGCAAATCATCGTATTCTGTTTTTATTTATGTTTTACACAACGTCCCAGCTTCATAGGAATTGGTGTTGTACTTAAGAATTTTAGCAGGGGGAATTGATTAATAAAAAAGTTATGCAATTAAGATTAAAGAATAAAGCATTGACACAACATTGACTTTTAAAGATAACTGATTTTACATTAATGGTTTATTTAATTTAATTATTTAAAAAAAGAATTTAAGCAATAGTTTTAGGAAAACAGAGACCTGGCAACCCCTCCCAGCAGTACAGTAATTTCTACTTAATTTAGTGGGGTCGAAATATCACATACAAATCCAGCCACCACTTTTTGCCCAAAAATGTGTAAATATGGAATGTAGTAAGCGGACATCATTCCTCTAGTGCCCTTATATGAGGGAGAGAAGCACGTGTAGCGTATGGGTAGCATAATTTGCACATTACTGCCTGTACAGCAGTTTCAGCAGTTTTTTGGCAACAATGCAGCATACTCACAATGGAAGACACAAATGCTGAAGGCTTATTACTTTATCTAGCCCTGTGTTTATATCAACAGCGAACGTACATTAAAAAGTCATTGCTGTTTTATGCTTTATTATGCACCGCTAAATAAATTCCACTGACAGGCCATACGTTTTATATGTGTATGTAATTACAGGTGCCCTGGAGCTACACTGGACTGCGGTGGACTGAAGAAAATAGAAGAAAAGCAGAACCAGACTGAGGGGATCTATAAGGAGGGTTCAGTGGCACAAAGTGCAAAAGCAGTAAACATGGCACCAAAATGAACATTTTCTAATAGAAGCACAGTCTTAAACTGCTTTAGTAAAACTTGAAGAATATTCTTGACATTTCTGACAAATGACTGGATGTGAAAGATGTGTTTCATTCTTAATTTTGTTACTGGTCACGTAAAGAGTAAAGAAAATATTTATATGGAATTATTACAACATTAATGTAGCAGTGTGGTAGCATGGAACTGTTAAAGTGTTTGCGTATTTGTGTTTTCATGCCCCTGTGGACAAGAGAGCAGCTTTCGAGTCTACAATGCATAAACTTTAATTACCTGAGACTACAGGTGGTGATTGATAGTGAGATCATTATGTGGAATTCATGTACCATTGTCTTGTATTACCAAGATGTATTCAATCTGGGACTTTCAGAGTATTTTGCTGTGATGGTAGCTGTTATGTTCACTGATTGTTCTTATGCTTCAAACAGAGGGCGTTAGGGACAAAGGCAAAGAGGATTTAGATTAAATATAAGTACTTGATGCCACTATTGGCTATGTAAATATGCATATATTAGATAGGCTTAAATGTTTGCAAAATGTTTTTCAGTCATTTAAAATAGATTGTTAATTGGTGTAGTGTTTTTAAACACATCGTCCATGTACACATTTATGATTTCATTGAGCAATAACATTAACCAGAATAACTACGTCTATATTTGCAAAAATAGTAAGACAAGCTAAGTTGGTTCATTAGAGTAATTCTCTCAGTATTTCGTGCTTGAAGAGAGTGAAAGGATTTCTCTCAAGCTGACAAAACAACAGGGGTTTACTCTTTTTCGATTTGAAGTCTCAGCATGCATTTTTAACAATTGCAAAACTGTATCACCAAAGGCGGCACAGCAGAAGTGAAAAACAGTAAGCAAAACAACCCTATATGTGACCTAAAAGTCTGCTATAATCATCATCAGCATGCACTGCTATGATTAAATATGTCACATAAGAATTTTTCTGGTATGACAAATCTCGATGTGTGCTAAATAATTTTAGGAGATTAGAAAATACCTAAGAGAACAGTATTGTTGGATTGGGTAAGCAAGTTACTAAAGTTATGTGTGAGTCATGTAATACTTGCACTGACCCTGCAGTATTAAATCTGACATAAACCTGGTTTATGCATTTTGAATGGGTTTCTGAGGCCTTTGGGTGTTCAGATATGTGCTGTAGACGAACAAGGTTTTCAAAACCAAAAGTGTCTAAACACAGACCT
This sequence comes from Loricariichthys derbyi, assembly GCA_033118015.1. NCBI lineage: Eukaryota > Metazoa > Chordata > Actinopteri > Siluriformes > Loricariidae > Loricariichthys > Loricariichthys derbyi. The sequence continues at coordinate 4,557 of JAVSBU010008200.1, read as the reverse complement.
GGATGAATCGGGTATCCTGAGAACTAATGTGAAGAAAAAGAATGGCAGGGTTCTCTCTTTATACCTGATAAAACTGGGGGAAAAAAATTCAAGCCTCATTATATGAGTACCTGGAACTCCATCATGCCCAAATATTCTTTCGCTACATGTTGTATTTAACATGACACTCCTAATTTCACTAAGAATCCACATAGACATTTGTAAAGATTTATGAAGCATATGCTGGTCCTCATCCTTCCAAAATAATAACTGCCATGAAGACAAAAATTTCTGAGTTTCATCCCCATGCCTTTAATGAACCAGGCTTTATATACAACATCAAATATTTTCATTTTCATTAATATTAACTCTTTAGTCCCCCATCACCCCACTATTGATGAACTTACAGTTAACAGAGTGCAAATTGATTGAACAAAAGATAAATGTAAATTCATATTTGGTGTAAGCATCCTTTCCCTTCAAAACAGCATCAGTTTTTCTAGGTACACTTGCACACAGATTTTTTGTTCCTAATATCTTGGATAATTAGCTACCAATCTTCTGTGGACGTAGGCTTGCTCAGATTCTTCTATTTCTTCATATAACCCCAGATAGGCTCAGTGATGTGGAGATCAGGACTCTGGGGACCTATATCATCACTTCCAGGATTCCTTGTTCTTCTTTACCAGGAGGTTTTTAATGACATTATCTGTATGTTTGGGGTCGTTGTTCTGCTACAGAATAAATTTGAAGTCAATCAGATGCCTCCCTGATGATACTACATGAAGTATCTACCTGTCAATCTCAGTATTGAGGACAATATTAATCCTGATCAAATCCATGACTATTTGAAATGTTGTTTTATCACTCCAGAGCACCTGCTGATATTTTTCTGAACCAGAGTTCTTAGATAGTTGAGTTTATTTAAATTGGATAGTTTCGTTGTTGTTTTTTTTTTTTTCCCAATTAAGATCACTTTTTGTGAGACCTGTCTGAATAGTAGATGGGTGAACCTAGGTCCCAGTGGTTTATGCCAGTTATGAGCTGATGGCACGGTTGGACATCTGATTCAGAAGAGAAGTAAGTATGATGTTCCTTTCATCTGCCGCACTTAGTTTCTTTCTCCGAACACTGAGTCTACAGTCTACAGTTACCCATTTCTTTGTGGGGTTTTTTTTTTTTCAAAGTATCTTGTACTGTCCATTTTGAATCCCAAGTCTGTTTTTAAATCTTTGCCTGAGAGTGACCTTCCTGATGTAGTATATCTACATTGTTGTGTATGACCTGGGACATGACTGCCTCTCACAACCTCACATTTGTAGCAGAGTTTGGCTGTTCCTCACCTAGTGCCTCCTACACAGCTCTTTCTGTTTCAGTTAATGACTGTGTTTCAACCTACATATGAATATGATGGGCATTGCCACCTGTTTGGTACAATTGACTAATCATACACCTGAATATAGTCATAAAAAATCCCTGATGCTGTGCAAGTGTACCTAAAAGAATTGATGCTGTTTGAAAGACAAATGGTCAAATATTGATTTGATTTAAATTTCTATTTTATTGACTTTCTTAGAATTTTGTTAATTGGCACAAATCAATTGTTAACACATTGTTACGTTGCAGCATTTTTTACACATCTCCCTAAAACAGTATTGTGTGTACTTTGAATGGGGTGCCCGTCCATCCTGGTGCAGGGTATTAGCTGTTGTTGCAGCACTGGGGCATGACACTCCTATTTGGACTGCTGTAACTCAGATACAGTCAATGTACAGATCAGTGTCTGTGTGACAGCCAGCCTGGCCAGAAGGCATGGCCAGGACTCAAATTCAGGTCACCATAGTGGTGGACAAGGGAATTGCAACTGTGACAACCAATCACCTATTATCAATTATTGTTCATTAATTTCTGGCATTAGAATATCATTAGATTGGACTAGACTGTTCAGTCACTATGTTTTGATTTGTAAATACAAGCGTAATAGAGAATGAGAAGTGGATTGTAAGGTTCTTTCTATATATTCTTTGTGTTTTGATATTTTTTGTACGTCATGTGCTTGCATGGGTTTTTAAGGGAATGCTGAATGTTCGTAAACCAAAAGACACTTTTTGTCAATCACATTTCTATATTATAAATGTAGGAAGTAACTATAAACTGAACAAACAATTTTGTTTTGAATTGTTTTATTACCGACTAAATTTAGTTCAACTGGATTCTGATGAATTCTCAACTAAGTTGGCAGAGTTTCTTTGCCCCTACAAAATATTTTGACATCACAATTTAAATACAACCTACAATGAAAACACACATTGTACTTTATTAGCTGGCTGCTGAAGAGTTATAAGATTTATTTCTACTGTGCTTGCTGAATACTAAATATACATGATTCATTGAAGTGAAAAATGTGCTGCACTATTTTGTATTCAGCCAAACACAAGGTAGCAAATTCTCTGTGCTTAATAAAATCCAGAATGTGCAATTAACTTTGTGCTGAATAAACTCAGTGTTGAATTTAGATCTTAGACTGTTGAATTGATTCTGAAATTGATAAATGTTACACCTACAGTACATAATTTGCAGCTCCTGTGCCTTGGAGGTATAAGAGCCACCTGCTGGAAACGGCAGTTCTTTAGGACCTGGGTTCGAATCCTAGGTTTGGGGTTGCAACCTTAAAGTCTGGCAGTGTGACGGACTGGCATCCCATCCTGGTGAGCACTTTCATCTCTGTCCAATAAACAAGGTTCTGGATCCTCAGTGACGCTGACCAGGTTATCCAGGGAAGAAATGGGAACCTTCACTTTCAGAAGAATGAATATCATGACTCTGGAAACACTGTACTCATCTAACTGACTTTATGTGGGAAACATGGATCCAGTCAAAAAATTAGTCACGATGTTTGTGCAACAAAATTTTTTCTTTTGGATGATTTTGGATTGAATGATGTGCTATTTTATACCATGTGAAATCATCCAGCACTTTGTGAACATTCCAATTTCAAAATGGAACATAAATTACTGTCTAGTATTGTGGTGCAATTCTGATATTAAAGAGGCACTGAATGATACTGTTTAGTAACCAGTGAAATAAAATAACAAGAATGTTTGCCTTTACAGCAAAAACTAGCACAAATATAGGAAAACATTTTGGTGTATTATGGAAGATGAGGAATTGGTAAAGCCAGACATTAAAAAAAAAAATCAATTTCTCATAAACTATACCAGCACAACAATTTTTAATAGCACAACCATCAGTAATTACTGAAAATGCAGTATTTTATTTGTGGTGTATGAAAGACTGACTTGACACAGCTCATTCAACCTAAAATACATCACTTCTCAAGGTATAAATATGCCATCTGCTAAAAATGTATAATGGACATGCTCTGCAATGGACTGTCTGGGTTGTTTATTTTTTTTTTTTTTTGGTTTTTTTTTGCATTGTGCCTGGCCCCCTGTGACCTCATATTGAATTAAGTTGGTACAGAAAGTGAAAGGAAAAATGACAGAATATGAAATTAGGTGATATTGTTGTTAAGATACTGGAATATTGACAAGAAGTTTCACCGTTTAAATCCCAGCATCAAGGTTCAACCCCACTGTTGAGCATTTGAGCAAGGTCAATAACCCACAACTGTTTGGATTGTGCTTGTGAATTGTAGTTGCAAGACTCTCTGGATAAAAGCATCTGCCAAATGACTAAACTTTAAATGTAAAATGTAAATATGCTACATAGCCATTAACTGTAGCCATAGTGCAAATTGTGCAATAGATTTTTACCTCCTCTTCGGTCATGTTAATTTATAGTAGCTATAAGTATAGTTATAATTGCTTCTCTGTAAATTTAATATAAAAAACACTGTGGTGGTAAATTAAACTGTTTGTTTTGATGATACCCAGTTAAAGCTCTGGACTTTGAATCAGAGTTCAAATCCCAGTTCCACCAAGCTGCCACTGTTAGGTCCTAGAGCCAAACTCTTAACCATGAACCACTCAGCATAATTGTAAATTGCTTTAGATAAAATGCAAAACATTAAATGTGCTTGCCTTCTTGTCTTCTCCTGCTTGGTACAGTTCAGTGGTAGATTTTTTTGCATTATCACTAACTGGGAGATTGTCTACTAAATGCTGTAAATGTAACATACAAGGCAAACCTGCAAATACGGTCATAACATGCAGTTTTGTTCATTTGAAAGACAATATTTGCTGCCAAACCTGTTATTAGTTTACATGAATAAAGGCATATTTTCTCAAGTTTGTGCATATTTTTACACAGTAAAACCCCTGGTAAATAAGGGCAATATTAGGCTGAATAAAAAAGCTTCAATCAAGCTTTGTATGAGTTGTGCTGGAAACCAGTGAGTACAGGAACACTATCTACATTATCCACCATTCTTCATCACCCACAGTGAATTGTTTTATAAATTTAGAGTATAAAAATTTATCATGAAAATAAAACCGTTGAAAACAAAAATCAGAAACTAAGTGCTTGTTTACTTACCCTTATACAACCCCTGGCAAAAATTATGGAATCACCGGCCTTGGAAGATGTTCATTCAGTTGTTTAATTTTGTAGAAAAAA
>JAVSBU010008098.1:0-15105 GCA_033118015.1 Loricariichthys derbyi | reverse complement strand
TTTTATGAATGTTCTTTTTCAAAAACATAGTGATGCTGCTATCTGCTTAAGTGCACTGAAATTTTGTATTTAAGTTTGTATTTTTATATTTTTTGTTCATTAGTTTTGTGTCTTGTTTATTATTATTATTATTATTATTATTATTATTATTATTATTATAGCCCAATATATAGGCAATATCAGCTTGACATATTGGCCATCGGCCACTACTGCTGTCTAAATATCGGCATCGGCCATATCGGTCAATCACTACTTCCTACTGATTGTTGTAACCTACAGAAAATTTAGATGTAATCTTTCTCTGTGCTACAGTCATTGTTCTCTAATTATGATCAATGCATATTTTTTGAAAAAAAAAAAAATGAAAGTTTTATGTTACGATATACTTTATCATATACTTTGGTTATTTTGTAAAACACTGTTCTGATGGCATGGTGTACCCCTTACAAAAATCTTTCAAATGTTGATCAATGTAGATTACATTACTTCTGAAAAAAATCAAGTGTTCATATATTGTTCTCTTATTTTGATCTCCACTGTACATACATAGGTATTGTACGTGGTTATTCAGAATTTGTATTACTAAACAAAACAAGGTAACAAGGTAATTCTTCAGACGATAGTAAATTCTCCAAATTTCATTATTGACACAAGCCTGGTAGAAGTTTGAGCGAAAGGTTTCTTTAATCAAAAAAAAGTTCCCTACCTTTCATTCCAGCCCGTTTGTTTTGCTCTGTGGTAAGGAGAATTTCTATGACGCTCCTCACAGTGGGAGATAATTCCTCTTCTTCCTCAGGCCATGGGATATCTGTTAATATCAAGAGCATAGGTAATCATCAATTTCCTAATGAGAATACTATATACAAGGGGAACACAATCCACTCAGTATAACACAAAGTCAGTTAAACTTCAGAGATATCAATCTGCCCAGTTAGAACAAGCAATTGTGAATCAAGTTCACCTGCTTTTGTTCAAATGAAAGTGATAAGGGGTGCACCGTAGTGGCAACATCAAGACAACCCCCAAAAGTTAAAGGTTTTGCAATGGTGGCCACAGAGAGTTACTCTCTCCTTATGCTTACTGACTGATTCTTCTCTAGTTTGGTGTTTTGCTAATGTCCTTGTTGAAAGTGAGGCAGTACCTGCAGCACATTTAGGTGGTACAGGTAATCCAGCCCCTCCAGGATGGGACATTCATATGTGCTGTTGAAAAAAGGTTTGCTGTCTCTCAAAAGAAGGAAGATACCAGGACACAGGCAGTTACACAAAAAGAGCGGACAGAGCAGTAGAAGGGCATCAACCCATCAGCAGGACTGGTATCTGCCATTAACACTGCCAGAGCCCTAAAGTGACCTCCAGCTAGTGCTGAGTGATATGACCTCAAATCAATTTCACGATTAATTGAGCGTGTGACTTGGATTTCATTTAACCAACAATTACTTCTGGTTTTTGCTTTTTTTTTTTTTTGCCTTCAGTGTTTAGACGTGGTTTGTACTGTTCAACTATTAAATATGGAACATTTTTTTCTAATGAAAGTGTGCATACTATTGTGGTTTTAAAATCACTGGAGAATGAAATATACCAATGAACTATTTATGATAATTTATTGAATACATTGCTTGAAAGTTTGTGAAAACTTTAGAATTGTCTGTATTTCTGCATAAATATGACCTACATCATCAGATTTTTCACACAAGGCCTAAAAGTAGATAAAGAGAACCTAGTTAAAGAAATAAGACAAAAATATTATACTTGGTCATTTATTTATTGAGGAAAATAATACAAAATTATATATTAGTGAGTGGCAAAAGTATGTGCACGTTTGCTTTCAGTATCTGGTGTGACTTGGTCATCCCAAAACATTCACTTTATTCCTCTTTAAAAATTCTTTGGTAGAACAACTTGTGTGCTTAGGGTTGTTGTCTTGCTGCATGACCCACCTTCTCTTGAGATTTGGTTCATGGACATATGTCCTGACATTGTCCTTTAGAATTCTCTGATATAATTCAGAATTCCTTGTTCCATCAATGATAGCAAGTAGTCGTGGTCTAGATGCAGCAAAACATGCCAAAACTAATGATATTACGACCAACATGTTTCAGAGATGGGACATAGTTCTTATGCTTTCCTTTCCCCCCAACATATCGCTTTTCTTTTGAACCAAAAAGTTACATTTTGGTCTCATCCATTCACAAAACATTGTGCCAGTAGCCCTCTGGTTGGCCATGTGATCTTCACATGAAACTACAGATGAGTAGCAATATTCTTTTTGGAAAGCAGTGGATTTCTCCTTGCAACCTTGCCTTGCACACCATTGCTGTTCAGTGTTCTTCGATGGTGGACTCACGAATATTAGCCAATGTGAGAATTACTTTCAGTTGCTTAGAAGTTACCCTGGGGTCCTTTGTGACCTCGCCAACTAATACACACCTTGCTCTTCTAGTGATATTCGTTGGTCAACTATTCCTGGGGAGGGTAACAATGGTCTTGAATTTTCTCCATCTGTCTGACTGTGGACTGGTGGAGTCCAAACTCTTTAAAGATGGTTTTGTAACCTTTTGCAGCCTAATGAGCATTTTCTGAATTACTCAGAAATCTCCTTTGTTCATGCCATGATGAACTTCCACAAATGAGTGTTATTTAGAGCAGACTGATAGATCCCCTTTCTTTAAATAAAACAGGGTGCCCACTCACAACTGATTGTCATCTAAATGATTGAATACACTTGACCAATTTCACTTGCAAATTAACTAATCTTAGAGGTTCACATACATACAATAAACAACTTAATGCATACAATAAAGAAATGAAAATGAAGACATACAAAAAAAAAAAAATAAAGGACCAAGTATAACATTTATTTAGTCCCATTTGTTTAACTAGGTTCTCTTTATCTAATTTTAAAACTTGTGTGAAAACATGATTATGTTTAGGTCATATCTAGGGTTAACTAACTTAAGCACCAATGCATTTGATACTTTCTGTTGGCAAGAAATGTGGGAGAGTTATGAATACCTATTTTTATTTTATTCACATTATTTTATCATTTAACACTCATTTAAACATTGCACCTCTCTTTGAGGTAGCTTGAACAATAAAGTAATAACAAATAGTGCAACAGTAGAAAAGATCACTTCTGTGAAGTAACTTAAAAAAATCAAGTAATAATAGCGCAACTATTAACTAGTAAAAATAGTTAAAGTAACTAGCAAAAATAGTGCAAATTTAAACTTATATTTGAATTAAATTAAAAACAGTAGCTCAACTTAAAATACCCAGCAGGTATGTAAACAAATAAGCAAATCAAAATACAATACAAGTGTCATAAAGTAAGGCCACTAACGTTCTTTTTAGAACTGTACTCTTAATTCTTACTGTCCTCTAATGTATGTTTTTCTTGATGAAAACCAACATCTCTATTTTGCCAGTTTTGAGCCTGTTCCTCTTCTCATCTGTTTTGAGCCTGTTCCTATTCTCATCAAGAATATTTGAAACAGAACTAAAAGAGCCTCTCTCTCTCTACAAAGCTGCAAGGGGCACAGAGATACTGGGCTGTAAGTGCAGCCATAGAGGGGAAAACTGTGTATTGTTGTTTTTGGGTGTTTGTTTTTGAAACGCCTAATGAGGTTTGTTGTATTAAATCCTTACCCCCTCTCGAAATGCCAAGCTTGCACATAATGCAGTTTGCTACTTAAATGTTATTCTCATCGACTGTCAAGTATCTCCACACAGCAGACATGTCTTTGTGTGCCTCCTGCTCAAACTGGTGCTGTATTCTGCTGCGCTTTTACAGCAATAAAATGTCATGATCCGTGCATGCATTTATATGGAGGTGAGAGACTTCTACTAAGGAGTTTATCTGTAATAAGCTTGAAATACATAGTGCTGATCAAAATAATGAGAATAAAATATATATCAGATCCCTGAAAGGGATGCAACATCCGATTTCGATCAAGTCTGAAACCACTTGATCAGGCCCGATTTCCAATCACATGATTAGATCAGAACATCCCTATTATCAGTGCTTAAAGACTGACCAACTGCAATCTTCAATATAAAGGGTGTTAGTATTCTAGTTTAACTGAATGAAGTGAAGCGCATTTTAATAAAAGGTACTTTAGGTTTGGAACAATATTTAAATCTACTATTCATGATAAGGTACTGATACATTTTGCCTGGGATAACTTGGTGATAAAATAATTAATCGTGATATATTTTATCATATCTCTCACCGCTGCTACAGGTCCACTATGGATAGGGGGTTTGGGTGACACAGTCAGTACCCTGCTGATTAAAATGTTCAGTGTCTTGGGCATTTATTGTATTACATTTTTCGCAATTCTGACACTTTATATGCTGTCCTGTTACACCATGGTCCTGAAGGGACAATACTTTTCCCCACTGTGTACATGTATAAGGGTGGAAAACCAGAAACCTGCCTGACCTTCACAAAACTGAAGGACATCCACATGTTGTATGATCATAAGAGAGACAATTACCTCGGTTGAGAATATTCTGGAAGACAAGTTGAGGAGTTTCATCGTTGAACGGGGGAACTCCAGTGAGGAACTCGAAAAGACATACACCCAGTGCCCACCAGTCCACCATGAAATCTGTGGATGTTTTAAAGAAAAAAAAAATGCAATATGCTATTTTTCAACAAACTCAAAAACTGATAAATTAAGCTATCTGTTAAATGTTAAACAGAATCTAATCGTACAGAGAGGCAATTAGGCTGATTTTTATTAGGCATAATTTATTATTAGCTTAGGATAAAGTTTAAGACAAGTTTACATTCGATGATTTAATTGAATTATTTTCACTGGACTTCAGTGATGGTCTCAAGCAGGGACATAAGCCAATGAGAACTTAAAACTACAGTTAAAACGTAGGAATTCAGGTTGAAATAATTTTCAAAATAGGGAATGCTTGTAGGTTATTTTTCCTCCCTTCATATATTGGGCCCAATTTTCACCAAACTGATAATGGACATTTCTCAGCCACAAAAAAAAGGGGGACTGGACAATCTTGCCCAATCTAATAAAAATTCTAAGAATCAAACTGTTCTGGTAATTGCTGACAACAATGGCAGAAATTCACAGATCACTATTAAATGTGAATTGTTTCAAACCACAACAATCAATTTGAATTAAGAGTCATCAATCTTCTTGGAGCAGTTATACTACCATTACCCAAACAGTCCACATTTTCAATTTATTACACCCTCATCACCTAAACACCACACAAAGAACTGGGAAATTGCATGGGACTACAGTGCTACTTGAAAGTTTGTGAACCCTTGAAAATTTTTGTATTGCCACTTAAAAATAACCTAAACCATTATAGGATGTAGATTCTATATTTAGTACATAAATATAAGCTAATTACGGTAATCAAATGAATTGTACTTGACCTTACTATTATACTTAGGTATTTATTTATTAAAGGAAATTATTCATGATACATACAGTATATGTGAGTATGCTTTTGGAACTGCGTCTAAACATCTCTGGTAACTGTTTATCAGTCCTACATATCGGTTATGATTTCCTCACATGAACTGCTTGCTTCAGTCGTTCCACAACACTTTGTTTTGAGTTGACTCAGGACATTGACTTGGTCATTCCAAAGCATTAACTTTATGCTTATTTAACCTTCCTTATTCAGTTGACCCATGAAGCATTTGCCAATATGAGAAAGGCCTTTAATTGTTTAGAAGTTAATTGACAGTGTATTTGACACCTTTTCAGCTTAATGAGCATCAACAAGTTTTTGAGGTTCTCAAATATATCCTTTCTTTGTGACATTATACACTTCCACAAACATTGTCAAAATCAGACTAGGATAGAGATGTGTTTTTAAAATACAAGCGTGCCCAATCACATGACTGTCATCCCACTGACTGAAAACACCTGATTCTAATTTCACCTTCAAATCAACTGCTATTCATTAACTTTCACATACTTTTTCCTCCACAAATGTATGTAATATTTGAACATTTTCCTCAAAAAAAAAGTGAACAAGTGTAATGTTTTTGTTTAAATTGGTTTCTTTACTCTTATAACAGTGAAAGCTTGATGTTTCAGTTTATATGCATGCAGAAAAAGAGAATATTCCAAAGGGATCACAAATGTTCCAGCATCACTGTATCTGGGAAGGTTTGGCACATAGCGTACCAACAAAATATTCCAGAATTCCCAAGCATAAGGAGCATCACTGAAGCAGTAAGAATGGCAAGCACAGCAAGCCCTGAAAGCAGGTGCCCATCCAAATTACTGAAATTACTCGGCCATTTCCCTTGACAAATATAAAAGATACTTCGACCAAACAATGCTTTCATGGCAAACGTCTATGAACCATCACTGAGGAGTATCACCATTAGAATCATCAGACAAATCAAACCGGATCAAACTACCTGTCAGGCATTAGCCAACAGCATTGTGGACGAACTATGCTTTTATGGAAATGCGGCCATCTCATGCATTAGCATGGTGAACAAACTCAGCACAAATCACATACTTACCACATGCAACTGACCCTGCAACTAAAACAAATAAGCAAATAAAGGAGTCTATTCAGTGCACATAGCATTAGACATTACGTACATTATAGAGGCAGGGCAAAAACAAAAATAAATATTACAAGTACAGAAACTGAAATTAAATGCAGTATGAATTGTGCTGAGGTGAAATTTATTAACAACTGACAGGAAGTAATAAAATTGCATTTTTAGAATGATTAAAATCACATTTTCAATAAAAGATGTTGGGGTGGGAGAATGTCCCATTACAAAACAACTCAATTTGAGCTATAGTTCATATACATCTTAAGAAACATCTAAGATAATTTATACTAATATTATTAGAGGTGCACTGAAAGTGCTGTCACCAAAGGACAAAAAAAATCCCTTAAAACGGAAAAAAAAAACAACAACGTAATGTCAGGTCGATACACAGAGTGAAGATGAACACACAAAAATGATAAGTCCTTTAGAACAGTGTTTCCCAACCATGGTCCTAGAGGCACACCACTCTGAAGATTAATGCTTTAACACAGCCCCTGCAGCTCTGAAAGGGTTTGTTAATGAGCTGATTAGTTGATTCAGGTGTGCTGGGAGTAGGGTAGACACTAAAATGTGCAGGGCTGTGTGCCTCCAGGACCAGGGTTGAGAAAAACTGCTTTAGAAAACAAAGGCTTGAACTCACAACACAAAAAACTGTCAGCACATGGCTTAACCTCAGACTACTTCAGACAAATGCAAAAGTTTGAACACCCCATCTCAAATTACATGTTTTATAGCACTTTAAGACAACCTCTGGAAGGAACATATTTACCCATGACTTACAAACAGTTTAAGTTGGCTGAAATAATTCAATTAATCTGAGACCTTAGAGAGAAACTTAAGTTTCCTAAACAGAAGTTTCCAGTATGGAAAACGTAAAATAAGGGAAACATTTAAGTGATAAAAAAGTAGTCAGTGTACAGCTTGTAGAGTGGTATAGATTTACTGTCTTCTGAAAACAATTAATCACACAAACATTAATGTTTAAATAGCTGGCAACAAAAGTGAGTAAACCCCACAGTGAACATGTCCAAATTGTGCCAAAAGTGTCTCGTCAGACCACAAGACATGGTTCCTGTAATAGAGTATTGCGACGAGACCAAAATAAACTTGTTTGGCTCAGATGGTGTCCAGAATGTGTGGTGGCTGTTCCCTGGTGAGGCATACCAAGCTCACTGTCCCATGTCTACAGTCAAGCATGGTGGAGGTAGCATCATAGTCTGGGGCTGCATGAGTGCTGTCAACACTGAGGAGCTGCAGTATACATATACTGTAACATTCTGAAGCACAACATGACAACCTCCCTTCAGAAACTGGGACGCATTGCAGTTTACCTACACGACAATGAATTTAAACACACCTCCAAGATAACAACCACCTTGCTGAGGAAGCAAAAAGTAATATGATGAACTGGCCAAGTATGTCTCCAGAGCTCAACACAATTGGGCATCCTCAAACAGAAAGTGGAGAAGCCCAAGGTATCTAACATCCAACAGATCCATGATGTCATCATGAATTGGAAGAGGATTCCACGAGTAACCTGTGCAGCTCTGGTGAATTCCATGATCAAGAGGGTTAAGGTAGAGCTAGATAATTATAGTGGTCTCACAAAATATTGACACTTTGCACACTATTAAGACAAGTTCACTGTGGGGTGTACTCAAACTGTACACTGACTACTTCAAGTTATATCCAAGTTTAATTTCTGTAGTGTTGTCCCATTAAACAATATAAAATATTTGCAGGAATGTGAGGGGTGAACTCAGTTGTAAGATACTGCATTTCCTTTACATTTCATACATTAACTTAAATTAACTTGTCCATTCCTCCATTTCAGGCCAGCAAAACATAAATACATGCATGTTTTAGTATGTCGTTTCATGGGACAGCACCACAGAAAGGAAACTTGGATATAACTGCAAGCTACACTAGTAAATACTTGTGTGTGTGTGTGTGTGTGTGTGTGTATATATATAAATATACCTACTGTCCCCTGTCCCGGTACCCACTGCCCCACCATCACATTACCTTTTATGGTGAATTTACCTCAAAACTCGTCTTTTTAAACTCTTCATTTCATGGGTACTGCTTTTGTACCAAGTCACAGGAAATGTTATAAATGTTCAAATGTGTCACATCATTATTTTATTTTTATACCTAAATTGCCTCAATCACTTTTGGAACGTGTTGCAGACCATGAATGGATGCTTAAGTTGACCAGAACAGCATATGTTCATAAAATACCAATATGTATACAAATATGCTGAGAAATAGATAAGGTTATTCCCTGCCAAGGTTGTCGTCATCTGGAAACTAAAATTGGAACTTTAGAAGGAATGCCCAAAGGTTTGCTCAAGACTCTATATATTCGGCACTACAGTTTTGTAGTTAAGCTGACCTATTGTAAGTAATTATTTGGCTATTTATTCTCCTCTTACCATGAGTTTTTCCAAGTAAAAGTTCTGGAGCCAAGTAGTCAGGGGTACCGAGGATAGGAGCTCCCTCCACTGGTTCCGGACCTCGGCGCACACTCTTTGGTGTTCGATAAGGAGTATGAGACATGGCCATTGGCTGGGGAGTCTACAGAGGAAAAACATACTTTATATTTCACACAAAATAAGAAATTGTATATACAAGCTTTACTAGCAGACAAACATTATCATGAATGAATAGAATAATAAAATAGTCAAATATTCTATTTACCTGGCACAGAGAGCTGTTAAGGCTCTGCCTTTCTTTCTGCACTGGAGTGACAGCAGTGTGGTATGACTCTGAGACTTCCATGGCATCTATGGAGTTCAAGCTGAATCGAGAGCCGTAGGATGCATTGGATCGGTTGATGGAGCTGCAATAGCTTCTAAATGCCACCACATTTTTGGGCTTGAGAAATGTAGGTGACCTGAGCAGGCTGCTAGATACAACTGGATGATGGCTCATCATGCAGGAATCTGATTCTCTGGCCTGACTGTCTTCACGTGAGGCTGTTAGAACAGCAGTTTCTATCACTATATTTTCATCCTCAAATGAAGATGACAAAGTGTCTTCTTTTTCACCATCTTTGAGTTCGCACAAAGGTGGTGTGTTGGGAATCACAGAGATTTCATGAACTGAGCTCTCCAAATCTAAGCTCAAGCGTCTCATCTCTTTGGGAGAGGTAATAAAGCTGGAGCTCGATATGGCACATCCACTTACTCCTGGTTCATCAAGCTCACAAAGAAGATTTTTGGCTACTTTTGCAGGGCTGGACTGATTTAGTAAGCCTCCATCACACTCCAAATTGACATTGGAGAAAATCCCTGTCAGGCCAGTATTAAGTCTGGAATGATTCTCTGGAATTGGAAAACACCGCCTGTACTCAGCATTGCTCTTCTTTGTCTGAACTTCAACTTGCTCTGGACTTTTATCCACTTCTGTAAAGCTTCGTTTTAATGAGGATCCCAGATTCAGGGCTGTTCTTTTCTTCATGGACTGGGACTTGCAAAGAAACCCCCTTTCAGAATTAGTAAGCTTGGTCTCAAATGACTGTTTGAGAAGAGTCTTACGGTTAAGGGATGCAAACAGATCAGGGTCCGTGAAAGGGAGTCTCTCTACATTTCCATGATCCACCAGGTCTCGCTGTCTTTTAAGACAAAATGACTTTGCTTTCAGGTTCTGCAGTGGTGTTAGAGAAGTCTCATTTCCCGAACTCCACATTTTATTGCTTAGCTTTCCTTTCAGAGCTGCAACAGGAAGCTTCTTCTCAACTTTAACTCCATTTGTAGGCGGAATATTTTCATCCCTTAATTTCTGCAATTAGACAACTTTCTTAGTTTCACAAATAGAAAAACTCGCCAATAAAAAGAAACACTGAGCTAAACAGAAGTTGAGAAATTTGAGGATTTAGCAATTTCTTCATTTAGCAGACATTAAAATCCATAGCAACTGATATAATCTTAGCAATTACAAGTGGTGCAATTGAAGCAATAGTGGGTTAAGGACCCAACAGCTTGGCAGAGGTGGGATTTAAACAATGGACCTTCCATTTGACAGTCCGGTCCATTAATCACTAAGCTACTACAGTCCAGTTTGTGGGGTTTTACAGGGGTGCTTGAAAGTTTGTGAACCCTTTAGAATCTATTTTTCTACATAAATATGACCTAAAACATCAGAGACCCCCACTTCCAGCAATAACTGCAACTAAATGTTTCGGGTAACTGTTGATCAGCCCTGTACACCAGCTTGGAGTAATTTTATCCCATTCCTCCATACACTGGGATGTTTGGTTTCCTCACACTAACTGCTCGCTTCAGGTCAGGACTTTGACTTGGCCATGCCAAAACATTAACTTTATTCTTCTTTAACCGTTCTTTGGTAGAACAACTTGTGTGCTTAAGGATGTTGTCTTGCTGCATGACCCACCTTCTCGTGAGATTCAGTTCATGGACAGATGTCTTGACATTTTCCTTTAGAAGTCTCTGATATAATTTAGAATTAATTATTCCAGATGTGGCAAAACAGGCTACTACCTATATCATGATACTACCACAACCATGTTTCACAGATGGGATAAGGGTCTTATGCTAGAATGCAGTGTTTTCTTTTCTCCAAACATGACGCTTTTCTTTTGCACCAAAAAGTTACATTTTGGTCTCATCAGTTCACAAAACCTTCTTCCAATAACCATTTGGCTTGTCTGGTGGTCTTCTCATCAAACTGTAGATGAGTAGCAATGTTCTTTTTGGAGAGCAGTGGCTTTCTCCTGGCAACCTTGCCATGCACACCATTGATAGTCAGAGTTCTTCTGATGGTGGAATCATGAACATTAGCCAATATGAGAGAGGCCTTCAGTTGCTTAGAAGTTATTGGGTATATAAGCTGAATTGGGCATGAAAAGCTTTTGCCTATCATGTTGGTATTTCCAATTTAGTGTAATAAATTAACCTAACGCATGTCTTTGGACTGTGGGAGGAAACCAGAGTAAACCCACATGGATACTGGGAGGACATCCAGACTTCACACAGAAAGAACCCAGACCGCTCCAACTAGATCAAACCCAGGACCTTCTTGGTGTGCTACCCAGAGCCCAGTCCCATGGTAAGGTTGCACTTGCTTTTTTTGTTTTTTAAGTAATGTCAGCTTCAGTGGCTATATTAAAAACAAATAAATGCATTTAAAAAAAATTAAGAAAATGCCTACTAAGTACATGACTACGACTTCTGTGTTTACGATTCTAGTAGAAAGTGTTAACACCTCCGGTAGAAATATCTACTTTTTAGCTGGAAGCAAAACTGGTTTGCATCCCATCATATAAACCAATTCAGCCATAACATTTTTTAATAATCTAGACATACAAAATGAATTTAAAATTGACATTGTCTTTATTCATAAATAAGCATTACCATGCATAACAGACTTGCCTGCTTATCCTCCCAAAGTGGGCTGAAACAGCTCTCAGAGTCAGTGGATGGCGGTATGGATGTGTGAGCACTGCTAACACTGCTAACACAAGACTCAAATCTCTTTCTGGACTTCATCAGCCTCGGTGTCAGGCTTTTAGCCAGCATACTGGGACTGAAGATGCGGTTTGCTCCTAAAAACACATTAAGTTCATGAATCATGAACATGTCACAAAAATCAGAAGGAAAAATATCAACATTTGTTTGGAATATATACCAATGCCTCGAGAAGGACAGACGGGAGATTGCAGGAGCTCCCTTCTTGACTTGAGGGGTGAACCTAAGGAACTCGTTCTCTGCTCAACTTTCCCACAAGACATAGGACTGACTGCTGCAGAAGCACTGCTGTGACGTTTACCATTCATCACTGGAGTATTCTTCATATGGCAGAGAATACAAAGAGAAACAGACAGTTGATCTGATGCTATATAGGCTATATCAAAGAATATATTCATAAGAATCCAAGAGTGATGAAACTATTATTTTACTCACAAGACCAAGGGAACTTATCAAAGACAAGACCTGACCAGGTGTTCGGAAATAATCTTTCTTTGGTTTTGCCAAAGAGGGTGTGGTCAGTATATCCACAAGATTCAATTCTAGAACAAAACGGGAATTTATATTAGTAAAACCTTAAACTACAAGAGAAAGTATATTTATGCTTTGGCAGAAACGCTTCAGATATCTGCCCAATGCAAACTTTAAGCATAGACAACAGTCTCTTTGAACAATGCCAGTTTTGAACACTAGATGGTATGGTATGAAGTTTATTGTCATTCAAACTCTACACAAGTGTGTGGCTGAACGAAATGTCGTTTCCCAACTCAAGAGAGAGTTGAGAGGCCGCTGCCGGTATGGCGCTGCCTTAACTTACAGTAAGAAATAACACAAATAACAAGGAATACAAGAGGTAAGGGGTGGAGGAAAAAAACCATCCCCAGACTATGTTCATTAATGAATACAGTTTTTCGAACTGAGGAAAAAAAACCCCACCACCTCTGCACAGTTTTGCACAAATACAGATAACTACACACATTTATGCACAAAGATTTAACAGAGGAAAACAGCGAAAGCAGAAAGACATAACACTGGGGGGAGAGAATCTTTACGTTTCCCTTCAGGAGGAATAGTTTAGAGTTCAGCCGTGGCCTTGGCCAAGGAACACGCAGATAGGGGTCCGAATAACAAAAATAGCCGATTCGGGCGCCAGACGCATACTATTCTTCAGCAGTCGGACTCACGTCCATTCTGTTCAAAATTGTCCAAGTGGCCTCTCAAACGATCCATACTCATCTGCAGATCTGCCAGCTTCTCCAAGATCGAACCATTCTCGCGACTAATAGCCACAGTCTGAGCGCCAAGCCATCTGCTCATCGTATTGATCAAATCAGGCAGGGTTATTGGGCTTTGGACAGCTGCCTGAATTCCACGAATTTTCCGATACAACAGGGCAATGCTTAATCCAATCAGCAAAAATCCTGTGATCATAAATCCGAATAGAAATACATCCTCAACATCCTCCACAGAAAGAGGTACCAGTCACACAAGCGCCGTTTCTCCCAGACATCCATAGTGTACCCAGCTGCAAACGTTCCGTCAGGACAAGCAGGCTCCTCTGAACCCAGTCTCCTCATGGAGAAAACAGTGTCAATTTCGTTCAGAGACCACTGAATAAATTCCATTTTTCTTTGTTCGAAGAGCAACAGGACAGAGTCTCTCAAAGCAAGACAATAGACAAAGCAGACAAGCTGGGGAGATAAGAGAGGAACACAGAGACACGTCTGCCTTCGTCGAGAGCAAGGAAGAAAAAGATACCCAGTATTCAACCTTTACATTGTTCAAGTTCAGTCAAATTTTATGATGAGTGACAGACGGCACTAACAGTCCATCTGACAGAGCTCAGGGCTCTAACTTGGCCATTCAAGAACATTTACCTTTTGCATACCAGGTATTTTACTAATTAGATTTTAATCATTTAAATGTTAATCCACTGTGATGTTGTGGGTTATAATGAGTGAATACAGCTGGGGAAAAAGTCTGAATTGAAGATTGAATTGACCTGAATTTAACGTTCATGGTACAATATAACAAAAGATAGGAAGTAGGAAGAGTATGTGATTTAAATTATGTCATAACTATACATGCTGTTCTACTACATTGCAATTTACCCATAGACTATCTGAATAAAAGGGGGAGATGCTACCACTCTTCAATTACTTAAATTTGTCAAGTTACGCTTCTGTTCACTTTATCTCAGGTTCTAATCAAGCTACCTGCATGTGATATCATCACTGGTAGTATAGTCATATAGCTGAAGAATGAACAACGGAAATCTGGCTTAAACATGTTTAGCTCACCTCACCACATAACTCGCACCTACACGTTTACACAGTTTTACAAACTTTACTGGTGAAACTTTGAGTCATGAGTTCAGTAGCCTCCATTACTGATAATGAATTTTATAAACTAACCTTTATAAACTTTATCTGAAATACAACTATGATCAGGTATGTTCAAGTTGCAGCATCAACCAGGTTCTGATTAATTCTTTCCTTCATGACATTTTTTAAAATATATTTTCACAATAGCAATAGTAAAATGCAATAGCATACCACGATCCAGTTTTACTTTGGAGAGGCCGAAGTCAGTCAGTTTAACGTGACCTTCATTGGTGACAAGCATGTTATCAGGTTTCAGATCCCTGTGAAAGCAGTTATGTTTCTAATTAAAGTGAATTAGTGCAAAGATACAATTAACGAAGTACTGCTTGCAATTCATAAAGCAATTCCAGCATTAAAAATGCTATTTTAAGCATACACTGATTTGCAAAGCATCAGGTGATGGAAGTGTCTGATACTAACCTATACACACATTATTTGAATATCAATGCAGTCAGTCAGATGATTTCATTTTTATTGTCAAAAGCTACCTTATGGGACAGTATATCAGAGACAGTTTGTGAACAACATTGATTGCACATCAGTGCTAGAGATAGACCAGGTGTATGCCTCCCTAGTACACGCACAAAACCTTAAATATATATATATATATATATATATACACACACACACACACACACACACACACACACACACACACACACACACAC
>JAVSBU010007998.1:0-15106 GCA_033118015.1 Loricariichthys derbyi | reverse complement strand
TATACACACACACACACACACACACACACACACACACACACACACACACACACAGTGGTGAGGTACACGTAATGTCAATAAATTAACGTGGCTCAATTACTTCTTTCGGAGAGGGCACCCTTTGTCATGTTCTCCACTAAGTGCTCCTGTTATTTTTTTATTCAGTCTCACAAAATGCTGTTTAGCTTGTAGGCTAACCCACCCTTGTTCATATCCCATCTATCATTGTAAAGCTGAGTTTTTTGGCATCTGAATTCTCTTGTTTCTTGAGCTATCCAACTGTTTAATCGATGGCTTATTGACTATGCATCAAAGAAGGCAAGAATGGTCGGGGTAGGTGGGACGGCATTCCCAGTTCCATAATGCAGTGGCCCGATAATCCATTAAGGTTGTGGTACATTTGTGTCTGTATGTAGTGTTTTATTAAGTAAACCTTTCGGTGTGCATTTTTAATGTGTTTAAGTGAAAACTGATTGTTAGCATAAAGTATGTCTCTATTACATACATCTTGCTACCACTTTCCATTCCTGTTGGGTAGTATTTAATCCTCAACAGGTAGGGTTATTTGATTCCATGTGTCTAGATGCACATTACGACACTGCTTTGACCAGTTTTAGGCACTTCCATATAACAGCTAGGCTGCCGAAGAAGTTTGAGTCCCTTTTTGAGTCTTGGTTCTCCTAAGGTTTATTCCTTATAACACTCAACTAGGGATTTGGGCCTAGATAATTGTAAATATGCTTTGAGACAATGCTCCATGGAATAGGCACTATAGAAATAAATTTGACTTTGATCTTGGGAATGTGGTGGAACAGTAGTTTCCTGCAGGAACTGCTTGATGCTATCATGTCAGAATGCACAAATATTTCTGAGGAATCAACTTTTCTGGTTATATAAGAATTCCCCACTGTGTCACAACCACTGAGAAATATATGCAATGTGCTCTGTTTATAGCTGAATTATTAGTTGAAGTATTTGAGAATATCCACCTCTGATAAGACCACAGTTCTTGGCAACATTAGTGCAAAGATGAAAGTGTTGGCTAATGCTGAGCATAGACTTATAAATAATTTTAAGCTTTTAGTAGCCACAATTTATGACAAAGCTATAGGAAACACTGTAAAACCAGAAAAATGTACAGTGAAATTTTATATTTATAGCGTATTTGATCCTATAAATAATAATCTTTCTGGCTTTGTGTATACCATTCATAATTTGTGATACTGTAATTCAATTCAGTCCTTCATAAATCAGATATATTTTAAAGTATAGGAAATCATGGAAGCTTAACAAGGATTTTTCAGGATTTAGACCTTTAAATTAATACCCTTAACCATAAATGCATTATATTTCTATGCTCATAAAAAAAGCAGCTTAGGTGGTGAAAATATGTAAAGTTTAACCACTCTGGGGTACTATACAAAAACAGGTAGGTACTGTTCCATTGATTTAAATTGTTTAATTCTGTCATGATTTTACACTTTGTTTATTCCAAATATCTCCAAAGAACACTATGAATAACAAATAACTTTTCTTTATGGCATCGGGTAGCGTAATAACTCAGTAGTTAGCACCATCACCTCACAAGAAGGTGGTCCTGGGTTCAATCCCAGGTGGGGTCGTGTCTGTGTGTAGTCTGAATGTCCTCCCCACACCCTCGTGGGTTTGCTCCTGGTGCACAGGTTTCCTCCACCAATCCAAAGACATACTTTAGGTTAATTAATTATGCTTAATTGGACTCACCTGACTGTGTATATATGACTAATCTCTATGTAAGCTTGTGTAGCCATGTAAACATGTATCTGTCACTGAAATTGCCACTGATGCTAAAAGTAAAGTTAAATAAATACAAATAAACCCAAATTTCTATGTCAGTCTACAAGTATACCTCAAGGGTGAACCAGTATTTCAAAATTTTTTTCAAAACATTTTGTAAAGTAAAGTCCGTTTAAAGTGAGAAGGTGAATTACAAAGTAAACTGTGGTCATATTAAGTACTGTCTTATTCTTTGTTAAATAATATTGTTTATGATTCTAAAGATTTCCCAGCTTACCAAAGGTATCCAAAAAGAATTATTTTAGGCAATGTATTAGGAAGACCCTAGTACAAATAAATTAATGTGTCACTCTCAATAATGTTGGGTGATCCCACTGTTATCAGGAATAATGCTTTTGACATACAAACTAAGCAGTTCTTTATAGCTTAAAAGAGGATGTAATACTGGGTAGCCCTGTACTACACCATGAAAAATATGGAAACTATATCAGATGAAATACTCCCCATGCATACTCGCATCTGAAGGATTCTTTTACACAGTCCACTATTACTGCACAACTGAGAAAGATGAGTAAAAAGGATTCTATGAAATTCACTTTCTGCTTAAGTAGCTTTAGTCTCACACTGGAGTCCTTCAACTGAAGTGCATTTAGTTTGAGGGGAAGAAAGGTCATTTAAATGATTTTGAATGTGGCATGGTTGTCAGTGTTAAAAGAGCTGGTCCAATTATTTCAGAAATTGCTATCTACTGGTCTTTTCATGCATAACATTCTGTAGGGTTTACAGAAAGGGGTCATAAAAAGAGAAAATATCCAGTGAGGTCTCTGGGCAAAAATTCCTTATTAATGCCTGATGTCAGGTGAGATTAGTCAGACCTCACTCACTAAGACCAAAATACGCAGACGAGCATTACCAGATTCACAACACATCAATCCTTGTAGCAGATGCACTACAGCAGCATAAGCTTTGCACAGCACACTTTGGGCCCCTTAATACCAATGCAGCATCATTTAAACACTAACACCTTCCTGAGTATTTCTGCTGACCATGTCCACCCCTTTGTTTATTTAGTTTATTT
Source organism: Loricariichthys derbyi (assembly GCA_033118015.1). Classification (NCBI taxonomy): domain Eukaryota; kingdom Metazoa; phylum Chordata; class Actinopteri; order Siluriformes; family Loricariidae; genus Loricariichthys; species Loricariichthys derbyi. The sequence goes on along the minus strand of JAVSBU010007998.1, from coordinate 12,252 downwards.
AACATTATCAGCATCTAAAGCCATGTTAAAGACAGATAGATTGTCACATTGAAACTAGTCATTTATAAACAATTTAGTGTAATCGATTAACCTAATGCATGGTCTTTAGACTATCGGAGGAAGACATCCTCTCATGGCTGCTTCCAACAGAACACAGGCCATGTCACAGTGCTCAATTTGCATCAAAATGATTTCTTGTAAATGGCGATGGGCTCACTGTATTCAAATGGCCTCCACACTCACCAGATCTCAATCCAAGAGTCCTTGGATTACGGTGGAATGGGAGATTTGCGCCATGGATGTGCATACATGAAGAGTCAGATTCTGAATTTAAACATTCTGGTATTTCATGGAATCTGTGATGCCATGTATCCTAATGAGATTCCTAGGGCATTTGGAGGAAAGAGAGCCCCACATCACAGCTCATGCATAAATAAGTAATACTTTGCATACAGGGACGCTTGTGCATTGTTCCCACTGGACCTGTACCTAAATTACCCACTACCCTGAACTTGATTAAGAAAAAAATAATAATAAAAATGAATGAATGAATGTTTTTATGAACATGTGGTCTCAATTCTATACATCACCTCTGCTATGGGAATTCCTACTTTCCAAGCACTTTATCATTTCAACCACTTAGAAATAAATTTTCCTTTTAAAGTAGCCTTTATAGCCAATATGATACATGAACAATCATAGTAAAAAAAGATAACGTGATTAAAAAAAGTAATATACAACCATAAAAATATAAAAGAGAACTGTACAGGTACATCTCAAAATTTGAGCATCATGAAAAAGACAATATTTTTTATCACTCATTTCAGAAAGTGAAACTCATTTTATACTGATTCATTACACAGAGTGAAACATTTCAAGCCTTTATTTCTTGAAATGTTGATGATTATGGCTTACAGATCATGAAAACCCAAAATTCAGTGCCTCAGAAAATTTGAATATTACATAAAAGCAATTAAAATGATAGTTTAAACACAAATGTCAGGGTTCTGAAAAACATGTTCATTTCAATGCACTCAATACTTGGTTGGTCCTCCTCTTGCATGAATTACTGCATCAATGCAGCGTGGCATGGAGGTGATCAGCCTGTGGCACTGCTCAGGTTTAATGGAAGGCCAGGTTCCTTGGATAGCAACCTTCAGGTCACCTGCATTGTTTGGTCTGGTGTCTCATTTTCCTCTTGACAATACAACATAGATTCTCTATGGGGTTCAGATGAGGCGAGTTTGCTGGCCAAACAAGCACAGTAACACCATGATCATTGAACCAGCTTTTGATATATTTGGCAGTGTGGTCAGGTGCCAAGTCCTTCTAGAAAATTAAATCAGCATCTCCAAAAAGCTTGTCAGAAGAAAGCATGAAATGCTCTAAAATTTCCTGGTACATGACTGTGTTGAATGTGGACTTCAGAAAACACAATGGATCAAGACCAGCAGATGACATGGCTACCTAAATCATCACTGACTGTGGAAACTCTTTCTTCTCGTGCCGAGGCCAGGCTGGTCAGAATGATCAAATCTGACCCAAGCACAAGGACCCAACGAGGGAGCTCCAGGAAGAGCTCATTGAGTTGGGCACATTGGTTTCAATAAATATCATAAGTAACATACTCCACCACCATAGTCTCTGTTCCAGCCGAGCCTGTAAGATACCTTTACTTTCAAAGTGTCAAGGCCCATCTAAAGTTCACTCTCAATCTCTTGGATGACTCTGTGGCAGACTGGTTCAAGGTTCTCTGTTCTGAAGAGACCAAGTTCTTCAGTGTCAACCACACCCAGAGCATTTGGTGAAAGGATGACATTCGTACAACCACATGAATACCATCCCTACAGTCAAGCATGGTGGTGGTAGCATCATGCTGTGGGGCTGCTCCTCAGCCAAGGGAACTGCCCGTCTGGTCCATGTCCACAGGAAGACTAACTGGAAATTTTGCCCAAAAACCCCCTCTCCTCCATCAAGGATCTTAAGATGGGTCGTCATTTCATCTTCCAACAGGACAATGACCCCAAGCACACAGCCAAGATAACCAAGGCCTGGTTTAAGAGGGAAAAGATTAAGGTGTTGCAGTGGCCTAGTCAGTCTCCAACTAGTCAGTAAATCAACTGAAAACTTGTGGAAGGAGCTCAAGATCAAAGTGCACAAGAGATGCACAAAAAACCTAGACAACTTGAAAAAACTTGAGAAAATCTGCATGGAGGAGTGGGCCAAGATAACTCCAGAAACCTCTGCCGGCCTGATCAGGTCTTATAGAAAATGATTAATAGATGTAATTGCAAATAAGGTTATTCCACAAAATATTAAACACAGGGGTTAAATGATTACTGCCCTAATATTTATGCTTTGAATGTATTATATTATAATCGAACAACATATATTTTTGTTTGTAAAATTTAGGCATCTGATAATAAACGTTACTCTTGTTCAGAGTTTGAAGGCAACTTTGCACCTTCATGCATTAAGAAAATCTACAGGGGGTTGAACACTACTTGGAGGCACTGTAAATGCTTGAAATGTTTCACTCTATGTGTAGTGAATCTATGTAATATATGGGTTGCACTTTCTGAAGTGAGTGACAAAAATATACAACTTTTTCCACAATATTCAATTTTTTTTTTAGCTGTAGCTGTATATGCAGATCCTGATCCCAATGTAATGTATAATAATATTCAACCATTACACTTCAGCTTGAAAAAAATCTGTCGTTAATCAATTTTACATCTTCTGGAATAGTAACCATAACAAAAGACCACCCAGCTCTTCCCAACTTGAAGAGCCCTGAGACTTGGGAGAATCTGGCTAGATGGAAACTCGAAGTATAACCCAAAACATTCAGTGCAAGGATACCCAACTCTCGACTTCAGGTTCCTTGTAACCAGTCATCTGGACTTTCAGTGTAGAAGTACTGCATAATCTGGACTCAGTGGTGCGAGTATCCTAAAATGCAACTTTAATGAATAGAGCATCTCGTCAGAAGCATGATTATGTACAAGAAATCAAAGTAAAATGTGTTTATAGCGCTCTGGATTATAAAGCTCTGATGAGCTTTAAGTTAGAACAAGTGTTTTGTAATGCAAAACATAACTGGTAACCAATGCACAGCCAACAGGAATAATATGATCACATTTTGTAGTTTATATACAGGTGATCAAAATCAGAGAACAATGTATGGACACGATTTTTTTTTTTTGGTAATCTAAATTGATCAACATTTCAAGGCGTTTTTGTAAGGGGTACACCATGCCTCTAGAACAGCGTTTTACAAAATAAGCAATGTTATATAAACCTAAAACCTTAATTTTGCAAAAAAAAAGTGATTGTCATAATTAGAGAACAGCAATGGCTGTAGCACAGAGAAAGATTACAACTAAATTTTCTGAAGGTTACATCAGTCACCAATCAGTATGACGTGAACAGGCCTTTGCTTTGAATGACTTCAGCACATCTGCAGCCACAGGACATCACTGTTCTCTCACACTGCTCTGGTGTGGTTTTGGTCCACTCTTCTTCCAGTTTCTTCCACAGTTCTTGACTGTTGTGGGTTTTTGGCCATAACTTTGTCACCAAGGATTTTGCAGAGGTTTTCTATTGGATTTAGATCAGGACTCTGGGCTGGCCATTTAATTGTTTCAATGTTTTAAGTTTCAAGGAACTGCTTTACCCATTTTGCTCTGTGACAGGGCATTGTCCTGCTTGAAAATTTCAAGCTGATTAAGTGATGAACACACGGAAGGATCCACGTGTTGTTGAAGAAGGTTCTGATACACACTTGCATTCACTCTGCCATAACACTTCCTCCACCTTTCCCTGACTTCGTCACACAGTTTGGGTTCAGTGTTTCCCCAGTTTGCCGATTGAACATAATGAGTCCCATCAGACTCAAATAAATTAAACTTGCTTTCATCACTGAAATGAACTCTGGAGCACTTCTCTGTCCACACAACATGCTCATCATCAAAGGTGAGTCTAGCTTTTTGAATCTTTCTGCTAATGAGAGGTTTGGTCAATGAAGAGTCGCCTTTCAGTCCAAATGTTCTTAAACGTCAAAACACCATGATGAGACCAATCCTTATCCTGTTCAGTGCTGAACTGGCGAACGAATCCAGCTGAAGTGTTGAACTGATTACCCATGGAGATTCTGTGCATCATCCTGTCCTCTCTTTCATTTGTCTTTTGTGGGTGACCAGCCTTCTTGGGGGACTTGAATGAGTCTGTGATGTTGTAAATAGGCAATATTCTGCAAATCACAGACTTCGAACAACCAACTTCTCTTGCTATGGTTGATAAGATCACCCCTTTGGACGTCTATCTGGACAACCTGCTGCCAGAGGGTTTCATTCACTTTGGACCGGCTCACCATTTTTTTACAAAGTCAGTAAAGACTGGAAAGTTAGGCTGCCAATTAAATAGGGTTTGTCAGATAATTAAGGAAATTCGCACTACATGCCAGATTAAGACCAATAACTTGTAGGTATCTGAAAGTGATTTTTAAAAAAGGTTTTTTGTTCCTTTACATAATCCTCAAATTCACTGATTAAGGACTTATGGTTTGGTTTATGCATACCACTGCATATCATTACAGCAGAAGAAACTAAACTCACATTTTTGAATAATTAAGCCTAGCAGGAGAATGTACTGTTAAAATAATACCTTTATCAACACTGATCCCTGTGGTACAGCATACTTCACTTTTTTAGCTTAGAGCATAAACTGTTTACAGGAACAAATTTACAATTTATATAATCATTACTTTAACAATGAGCCCGAATTCCAGAGTCAATTTCTGTAATGTTTTCTAGTTAGTCTGAAGGCTATACTAAAAATAAATCTGTGACTGTTCTTATTTTTCTCTATTAGTAAGGAAAATATGCAGCTTTAGCTTTATTAAGGGCATGTTTAAACTGCTACACTATTCCTCCAAGCAAACCAAACTACCTCCAGTTTACCATGCATGTTGTCAGTGACTTAAACAAGGAGCTTTGTTCACTGGCTGGCTGCAAGAACAAATCCTTATCCTGGAAATGTAGGCATCATTTTTGATTAAAGGGCAAATTTATCGTGTTTTGGTGAATATAATCTAAAGGTCGTTTCTGGTTCTTTATATAACAAATAATAATTTAATGCAGTCGGACGGAGATTAGTGTACCTTATTGTTAAAAAAATGGAATTTTGTAGGCCATTCTCAGGGCTTTCCGAAAACACCGGAGCAAAATGGAAAGGAGGCTCATTTGTGTGTGACGTCAACACGAAGTCAGAAGCAAAAGTAAAGAAGCAAAGTGAGTCTCACTCTCAAAATGGAGAGCAGCTCGAGCGCATCGGATTTAAGCGATTTTCACTTTGAATCTGAGGATGAGGGGTGTTTATGTTAGTGTCCGAATCAGGACTAGATGTAAATGCTATATGGATGAAATAATTCAGGACGAACCACAGAGCTCTAACCACCACTGGAAGATTGGTAGGTCTTTTCTATTAACTGTTCCATCTGTAGAAATGAACCATAGCAGTCCATTTTAATAATTTTGTACATTTAGATGAGGATATATATTTATAAAATATATTTAACTTGTTTTTCCCCATCGGGTTCTTATCTGTATGGAACTAATTAGCAACAACATCAGGCTTCACACAACGGACTGGTGTATGACCATGTAGTCGGATTTTGACTCAACATCCAATTTCGATCTCTTCCGATCAAACGGTTTACAAACATGAACAATTTAATTTAATATATCATGAATCAGAAGTTTGTGGCTGGCTGTATTACAGTAGAACTTGCTGTTCTGTATAGTTCTGGCTATGCATGCAATGATATGATGTGCTCCATAGCACAATGTAAAAGTGCGAGTATTAAGAATTTTAGCAAATGCTTATAAGCATTTTGGGATCAAAATGCTTTCATTATGTGTAATAAATGATTTTTCAATTAGTGAGAGCGCATACCTTGTCCTGCTGGAACTAACAGCTGCGACCTGGCTTGTACAAATCCACCCTGGTTTGCTGGACAAAGCAGATTCATGCACATCTAATAGCACCATTCTTTCAAAAAGCATGCGTTTATAATCTCAAAGATCTGTTGGCATCATTCGTGCAATCTCCAACTACACAATAGTTTGGCATTTCGTTTTGTTTACGTTACAATGAACCGCAACATGGCCGCCGACTCCAAGCCCACATCATCACAGATGGTCTTCTGAAAGCTGCCGAGCGTGCATTCTGAACTTCCGTTTCAGAGCAGAGCTGGTCAATTCATTTTTTCTTAAAATCCGTGGATTTAAATTTCAGTTTGTCGACAGATATGATATTGATGTTATTAGGATTCAATGGTGAAAAGTTTTGTGATGAATTTGCCCTTTAAGAGATACATTTCTCAATGCATATAACAAAGCTGGTACAGGCATCATCCATTCCTTCATTGTCATATCTGCTTAGGCCCCTTTTACACAGATGGTTTAATCGGCAGGTAGTACGTAGACCTAAGTTCACCGAATAATGGTGGTGTAAACCGTGGCATTACAGGAAGGTAGAGGATCAAATGTCAATTAAAACGGCGTCACGCGCATTATCTGGTCTTTTCTGGGAGCACGCCCGGAATTATTCAAAATGTCTATGTACTACCTGCCGATTAAACCGTCTATGTGTAAAAGGGGCCTAAATCCTAGTCAGGGTCTCAGGAGAATAGGTGCCCAACTGCTGACATGGGGCGCAAGCAGGGAACAACCAGAGAAACTGGGGGATCTCAAAGTTGTGAGGTACCAGTGGTAACCACTGCACACCACTATGCTGCCCTGGTACAGGCTTGTTAACTGGTAAATGTTGCTAAAATGTTGCTAAAAAAAAGCTTTCCTTTCAAGATGAGAAAATGATTCATGCTTTTATATTGTAATGTCTTGATTACTGTAATGCCTTAGTCAAGGAGGTATGATACACGTGCAACTTGTCCAAAATGCAGCAGCTTGGGTGCTTAGTGCTTACTACGACTTAAAGGAGGGAAAATATTACACCCTTATTGGCATGTCTGCATTGGGTGCCTGTTGTTTATAGGGTACAATATAAAACGTTTAATTTAAAGGTGCATGGTTATGACCTGAAATATATTTGGAGTGATTAGTGCCATATTCCCAGGCTAGGACACCGAGGTCAAAGGCTTTTAGTAGTCACTAGGACAAACCGAAAACAGGAGGAGACTTTTTTTCAGTATATGCTACAAAGCTCTGGAATACTCTGCTCTAGGACATGAGACTTGTGAGGTTTAAGTACATACTTAAAAAAGGCTTAAGACATAAACCACCAGATTAAAAAACTAGTCAATTGTGACTGAAACATACCTAATAGGGTGTAATACCTCCATGAGCATGAATTACAGCTGCAATTTGGCATGGACTGGACAAGTTTCTGGATGTAGGCGACATCATTGTAGGGCCACTGATGCAAGCCATTCTTGCATCTGGCAGTTCAGCCAGATTTCGTGGATGCCTCCCTGGCATTTCAAGAGGATTCACATCTGGGCCAGTCCAGATGTGTGACTGCTCCATCATGCCAATCAGTCAAATTTGCAGCCCTGTGAATGTGAGAATTGTTATCTTGGAATACAGGGACAGGAATGTTATGTTGCTCGATAAAATAATGAGCAAAAGGCAAAACCTGGTTGTCTAACAGTACAATGTAAGCATTGCGGTTCAAGTGTACTGTCACCTCAACCATAGGACCACATTTCTGTGTAATTTAAACAGTTTCCTGAGATCTTCAATGTGATGTCTAGCATCACTTACAGACCAAAGATTCATAAGCCATGAAACGTGACAGCGGTCCATAACCATCAGTTTCGTGTTTTGGCCACAATTCTGACAACAATTTCTAGTAGATTGGGAATTTTTGCCACTGCTGATAGACTCAATTGAAGGTAGACTTTGGCCTTTGGTATGCACAAAGACTGTAAGCAGACATTAATATACTACAACCCCTGGCATCAATGATGGAATCACCACTCTTGGAGGATGTTCTTTCAGTTGTTTAACTTTGTAGGGAAAACAAACCACATATGCAACAAAACAACCATTTTTTCCAACCTTCTGGTATTAAGATATAATAAAAAAGAAATAATTGTTGTGGTCGGTCACAATTGCTTTATTTATAACGCTGTGCTGTCAGTACTTTGTTACACCAATTCTGGCTTTTATAGCAGCTTGAATTCTCTGAGGCATGGACTTAAGTAACAAACAAACAGTTTTCTTCATTAATCTGGCTCCAATTGTCTCTTATTTCTGTTGCAGGCCATGTCATTGACATTATGCACTGGCTGGCCAAAAAATAAATAAATAAAACAATTTAAAAAACAAGGAGGCCACACTAATATTTCACTGGACCACATTTAGCTTTGTGTATGGCACACATTCACTGCAGCATTGTTTCCACAAGCTTCTGCAATGCCACATCATTTATTTCTGTCCAGAGTTGCATTAATGTTTTCCCCCAAGATGATGTATTGATGATGGACATTTGGACCACTGCCTTCTCCAACACATCTCAAAGATTCTCAATGGGGTTCAGGTCTGGACTCTGTGGTGGCCAATCCATGTGTGAAAATTGTCTCACACCCTGAACTACTTTTTCACAATTTGAGTCTGATGAATCCTGGGATTGTAATCTTAGAATATGCCTGTGCCTTCAGGGAAGAAAAAAAAATCAATTTAGAGAATAACCTGGTTCAGTATATTCAGGTAATCAGGTAATCATTCCTCGTTCTTTGGGCATGTAACATTGCTGAACCTAAACTTGACCAACTGTTGCAACCCCAGACCATAGAACTGCCCCCACAGGTGGTGAACTATTTTTTGTCCAGGCAGTGTATGACATTATAAGGAAAGTTGTCACATCATTTGTCCTATGGCAAGATGCATTATCATCTTGAAAAATGAAGTAATTGTCACCATACATGGACCATCTGATGGAACTTGCAAGAGGTGTGTCCAAAAATTTCAATGTGGACTTTGGCATTTATTGACATAATGACTGCCACCTCCCCCATGGTTTTACCTGACATGCAGGACCATATCAATGACTATGGAAATTTGTGACATGTTTTCTCTTTAGGTAGTTACCTTCATAAATTTCATTGGACTGGCACAAAAAAAAAAAAAGTTCCAGCATCATCACCTTGAACAATACAGATTTGCGATTCATCAGTGAAGATCTAGTCACCTTCCATCCATGACTGCTTTGCTTTATTCCCCATTCTCACATAGCAGTATTTTGGCCTGGGCTATCATGAGTCAAAAAAACCACGACATTAACCACAAAATTCAAGTAAAAAGGGGGCGTGGAAAAGTATGCAAATTATCCTACTGTTAAACCTCGCCAGGTGGCGTATACATTCGAGTGTCATGATTGTACCTCGAATCCCACACCAAACTTCCTTAAAAAGTCGGCAAAAACTTCAGAGCGACACCAAGAGCCCCCCATGTGCCGCGTTTTGCCATGTAAGATCGCCGAAGGTGCACTTTAGCCCAAAGGCAAGCTTGGTGCTGCCATGAAAGGCGAAATGAACATATGCAAATTTAGCCCCGCCCCTAGCCCAGACTGTATGAAATCAGGGCTTTTAATATTAATACAATACATAGTGATATTAATACATTTTCGTGATATTAATAATTAATATAATATAAGCGAACATGTTCGATTTTATCCAGGGTTCGTAGTATTTAGGCCATGCCCTCCCATTATCACAAAAACGGCCCAGTAAAGCTATGAGACACCCAGGACACTCAGCGAAAACTCAAGTAGCACGGGAAAAGGCCTTGCCATGAAAGCCCAGGTCAAAATACTGCTGTGAGAGAATGGGGTATTAAAGTAGTCACACATACTGACATTGGGCCATATTAACATAACCAATTAAGCTAATGCAAATGTCTTTGGATTGTGATAGGAAACTAGAGCACCTGGACTAAAGTCAACACAGACACAGGGAGAACATGTGAAATCCACACAGGCACAGTCTGAGGTTGGGATCGAACAGAGGATGGTGGAGCAGTTATGTGATCACACTGACCTATGCACCACCTTACCACCCTCTACATCTATCGCAGCACAAATAAATACTTATGACAGACTAGGAATAGCTAAATAAGTCACCCTTGCACAGAAAACAAGCACTGGAGAAGTCTTACTAAATACAATGAATGAATCCCAAGAATGATTTGTACTTACAATGCCTTATAGAAGTATTAATACCCCTAGAACCTTTCCACATTTTTTCATGTTACAGCCACAAACCTAAATGTATTTTATTGGGATTTTATGATAGACCAACACAAAGTAGCAAGTATGTATAAAGTATTTAAAATTTTTTAATAAATCTAAAAATTACGGTGTACATTTGTATTCAGCCTCCTCTACTCTGAAACCCTTATATAAAACACAGTGTGACCAATTGCCTTCAGAAGTCACCTAATTAGTAAAGAGTCCACCTGTATGTAATGCATAACTCAGTCTAGGTTCAGCAAAGTTACATTGGAATACAGTGGTACCTTGAGATACAAGCAGCCCAACATACAATTTTTTTTTAAAGATATGAGCTGCGATTCGGTCCGCATTGTTGTTCAAGATCCGAGCAACATTATGAGATACGAGTCGTGATTCGGGATGCTGCTGCTAATTGGCGCACCGGTCCAGAATCTCCAGCACAACACCAGCATCTCATTCTTTTTCACGTGTTACCCACAGAATCAAGTCGAATCTCATGCGCTGTACTCGTTCTTGGATCATTTTTCATTTTTTACATTTTGTGTGCTATCATGGTGCTGAAAAATGAGTGTAAAGGACAGTGGTGTGAAGAAGAGAATGATCTCGATAGAAGCAACACCTAGAAAAAGTTCACTGGTCATGCTTCAGCACTTTTTAATGAAACTTGTTTGTCACATTTCAGTAACGTTTTAAAAGGCAGACAAAAGTGCAGCCAAAAAGGCAAAAACAAGTGATGATTAAATAAAAAATACATAATGTCAAGCTTAAGTTTAAAGTTGGGAAAGTGCATTTTTTACAATTAGGTGTTTGTGGTTTAATTTTAAGTAAGGAAAGTGCAGTTTTATTTTATGCGTGTACAGTGCCCTTCCTCCTCCTCCTCCATTCACCTCCGTTAGCCACACTCATTTGTCTCCCAGGTAAAAATACAGTACTAAATAATAGGGATGTCCCGATCAGGTTTTTTTTTGGCCCCGATCCGATTCAGAGTCATCTGATTTTGAGTATCTGCCGATACCAAGTCTCGATCCAATACTTTCATAACACATTAACCCTCTCACATCTCACCCCACCGCCTGTGGTGGGTTAAACACAATATACAAAAACTGTTTAATAGCTTAAAACATTCTTCACAGACAGTTCAACACACCAACTAATATTGTTTATAAGTCTTATGGCTACACTCGCACCAATTTTCAACTCTCTACAGGCAACCGTTAGTTAAAAATTCAAAACTTTATACGTCTCCCACAATTGTTCACAAACACACCCATGCCTTCCCAAAAATATAGCCTTGTAAAAACCCTTAGGATGTAAAATAACTTCGGGTTTTGTCTTAGAAAAATCACTTGCCTTCAGATAAACGGCATGGAACTGTTACTGTCCATATGGTAAGAGTTTTCACAAAGTTTTTGTATGTGAATTGCAGCTAAGGATGACTTTATTTAAATTTCTTACAGATAATTGGCTAAAAACACCGGGTATACTTTCCTTACGGTTTTTTCTGACCTATGGTATGGGTGCTGAGTGATGATGCTTGTTGGGGGTGTCCTTACAAAACTGTTCACAGCTTCGATTGGAAGTCCCGGAATTGACACATTTTCCAGCGAATAGCAGGCATTCTCAGATAAAATGTCATAATCTGAGACTTCTATCAGGGTATTTAGCTGTAATAATAAGCTTGAAATATATAGTGCTGATCAAAATACAGTAATTAGAATAACATATAGATGCGATCTCTGATTGGGCTGCAACATCCAATTTTGATCAAGTCTGAAACCATGTGATCGGGCCCGATTTCCAATTATGTGATCGGATCCGGACATCCCTACTAAATAACACTTTTTTTTTCCTTTTATTTCACATATTTTGTTATGCATTGATAAATTATACATCTGTGTTTCTTAAACACATGTATTTCATGATTTAGGATGGTTTGGGGATGTTTCACAGGGCTGGAACAGATTAAATCTATTTCAGTTATTTTAAATGGGAAAAATT
>JAVSBU010007898.1:0-15107 GCA_033118015.1 Loricariichthys derbyi | reverse complement strand
ATTTAAGGATTATTGAGGCCACTGTGCTCTTAGGAACCTCGAGTGCTATAGAAATTCTTTTGTAACCTTGGCCAGATATGTGCCTTGTCACAATTCTGTCTCTGAGCTCCACGGACAGTTCCTTCGACCTCATAATTCTCAGTTGCTCTGACAAATATTAGAAATATGATACAATAACCATGGTTAATATAAACTACCATAGAAAACATAGTCACAGTATAGGCCAAAATATAAGTTAGTAGTTCATGGAAGTGTCAAGGTTAACAATACAATAACCATAGTTACTTTCAGCTATTAGAAGATCATGGTCAATTTTCTTAAGGGATCGTACAAGATACAATCCAAGCAACAGTAGCAGCTTGGCTTTGAAACCTGGAGAGCAATTGCTATGCCACCACTGTCCCAATAGCTTTACCCTTGTAGTGTTTTTTATTCATTTTTTTATTTTTTTGCTTATTTATTTAAGAACACATCACTTTGTGAAGGAAGCAACCTTGATTAACAGAAGAAAATAATTATGCTTAAATAGAAAATAAAATAGGACAGACATTAATAAAATATATCCTGAATGTCCATTGTATTAGAATCCATCTAAAGCAAGGTGGACCTACTCTGGTCTTCAGAATTACAGCAATTTACAGTGACAAAAGATTCCACTGGGTGTTGAAATTGTTCTGCATGAATATTGACACAAGAGGACAGGATAGGTCCTCGTAGTTGGAGCAAATTAGATGGAAATATAGGCATGCTTTGAACAACTCATTCTGTCTCATCCCAGAGATGCTCTAGGATAGGACATGATTAAGAAGTCAAAGTCAATTTCTAATTTGCAGTTATTTATTTTTATAGCGCTGTACAATCTGCAATGTCTCAAAGCTTCACAACTTACATGTTATTCCCAAGTGGAGCAACAGTGGCAAGGAAAAACTCCCTAAATGTTAATAGGAAGAAATTCTGGGAGGACCAAGACTCCAAAAGGTGCTTATCCTCCTTGGGATTAAAGGTATAGGTAACAACCAATAGGTTCACATAAATACCATAAAAAAAAAAAAAACCCAACAAAAACAATCAGGAAATTATAAATTGGCATAGTTCAGTACATAAAATCTCAGCGCACGACCTCCTCATCTGACTGAAGGAGGGAGACAGTCACTGTTCTCAGCAGTCTGAGTGTGGTGAAGTTGGTGGTTAAGAACTGCTTGGGTGGAGATGAGGCAGAAGAGCATCTCGGTGTGGGACCAGGATGGATAAACACCACAGCACATGCTGCACTGGCCACTGGAACACGGGCTCAGAGAGAAAAGAGGAAAAGTAGTTAGTTATTGCTAAAAGTATGAAATATATTGACAAAAAATTATTTTGTATCATTAAGTACAGCATAAGACTCTGGCAGCAATAACTACGGCAGCATAGCTAAAAGGTTTTTAAAAGTGAAGAATCAGAGGGAAACACAGACAAGAGGAATCACAGAGAAAAGTTGATAAGGAAACCTGGTGGTGGAAGAGTGAAGTGCAGGAAGCTATTCAGAGGAAGAGGTTAGCCAAGAAGGAATGGGACAGTGATAGGACTGACTAAAGTAGACAAATATAAGGAGATGCAACGTAGGGCAAAAAGAGAGGTGTCAAAAGCAAAGCAGAAGGCCTATGAGGAGCTGTATGGGAGACTGGACACTAAAGAAGGACTTGTACAGATTGGCTAGACACAAAAATCAGGTTATAAGGAGCAGAGGTCACAAAGGTGCAGAAATTCAAGTACTTTGTATCGAATGTCCAGGAAAATGGGGAGTGTGGTAAAGAGGTTAAGAAGAGAGTCCAGGCAGGATGGAGTGGGTGGAGAAAAGTTCAGGAGTGATTTGTGACAGAAGGTTGGCAGCAAAGGTCAACGGAAAAGTTTACAAGACTGTGGTGAGATGTTGTATGGTTTAGAGACAGTGGAACTGACAAAAAGACAGGAGAAAGAACTGGAAGTGGCAGAGCTAAATTATAATCATGATTTTGCAGCCTCCCAGAACGTCTGAGGCTTTTAGGAGCAGAAATGGATAGAGGAGAAAATTATTGAAATGTTCAAAAGCAATGTTCTTTGTCTGGTTCTGAGCACACGGAATTCATTTCTTCCCAAAAGGGTCTGAAATAAAGATTCAATGCACTTTTCCACAGTGTGATGGTCCATCCTAGATTCTTCTGGTGAATATGAGGCGTCTTTTTTGCACAGTAAAGTTTGAAGTGGTGTTTGTGAATGTAACTCCATATTGTAGTGGTTGACAAAGGTTTGCCAAAATAATCCTTTGCTCGTGTGGTTCTATCAACTATTGCTGAATGTGCCTTTGCCTGTACTCACTGAAATTCCTCCTGATTCCTATTTAAATGATATTGTGTACTGTAGAAAGAGAAACTTCAAAACCTTTAACTATTTAATTATTCAAAACTATTAACGGTTATGTCAGTGGTATTCTCTTATGTGTTTACTATTAACGGTTATGCTAGCGGTATTCTCTTATGTGTTTACTATTAACGGTTATGCTAGCTGTATTCTCTTATGTGTTTACTATTAACGGTTATGTTAGCGGTATTCTCTTATGTGTTTACTATTATCGGTTATGCTAGCGGTATTCTCTTATGTGTTTACTATTAACGGTTAGGCCAGCAGTATTCTCTTATGTGTTTACTATTAACGGTTAGGCCAGCTGTATTCTCTTATGTGTTTACTATTAACGGTTAGGCCAGCGGTATGCTCTTATGTGTTTACTATTAACGGTCAGGCCAGCAGTATTCTCTTATGTATTTACTATTAACGGTTATGTTAGCGGTATTCTCTTATGTGTTTACTATTAACGGTTACGTTAGCGGTATTCTCTTATGCATTTACTATTAATGATTATGTTAGCTGTATTCTCTTATGTGTTTACTATTAACGGTTATGCTAGCAGTATTCTATTATGTGTTTACTATTAACGGTCAGGCCAGCAGTATTCTCTTATGTATTTACTATTAACGGATAGGCCAGCGGTATTCTCTTATGTGTTTACTATTAACGGTTATGCTAGCGGTATTCTCTTATGGGTTTACTATTAACGGTTATGCTAGCGGTATTCTCTTATGGGTTTACTATTAACGGTTATGCTAGCGGTATTCTCTTATGTGTTTACTATTAACGGTTATATTAGCGGTATTCTCTTATGTGTTTACTATTAATGGTTAGGGTAGCAGTATTCTCTTGTGTTTACTATTAATGGTTATGCTAGCGGTATTTTAGCGGCTATTGCTAACACTATAAATAAACACTGTACTGTATTGCTGCACATTTATGCTAGCACAACACATTAGACAATTATACCACTGATATTATGTTGTTGTTTAATGAAGTATCTTATCAGAGTATCACAGATTGATTTTCTCCCCAGTCCATGCCGAGGATGTTGTTATCTGTACTGTTGACTTATTACAGTAAAGTATTAAAGTAAACGTTTTTAATACACAATGACTGTCTGCTTATTTTGGGCTCTAAGCGGACCCCCTGTTTAATGTCTCCGTATAACATTTTAGCCTTCATAATGTTACGTGACAGTTTCCGTTAGCCTTTCATGACAACAAACATTTAACCTATAAAGGTAAGGCTGCTTTTGTCAACAATATATTTGCAGTTCTCAGGAAAGATTTGGTTTAAAAAGGTTTGCAGCATTATGTTGTAGCTAAGACCTAGCACACCTGTATATGCACACTGCTTTCACCTGTACATTAGTTCCATCCATTTGGAATGAGTAAACACACAGTTTGGGACTAATGTCTACACTACACCCTGTAGATAGCCCACGGCAAGAGTTTATGAATGTCTGAAGGTTTTTTTGATACATTGATTTATAGCCATAAATATCTTAAATTATATATTAACGATATAAATAATACATGCTTCTAAAAAGTTTTCTTATAGTAACTTTTAAGACATTAGATTTCTCAGCAGAGTCGCAGGTCCAATGATCGCTTTGCCTGTCACACATAGAGACTGGGCATAGAGGGCCAGGAGGGCCCAGACTGGGCATAGAGGTCCAGGAGGGCCCAGACTGGGCATAGAGGTCCAGGAGGCCCCAGACTGGGCATGCACAATCATTGCAATCACACTCGCATTTTCTGCAGGAAATGCACATCTCTAGTTCAAATAACCATACGATAAAACTGAGGTAAGAGCATCTCTGAAATCACACCATATCAAACATTAAAGCAGATGGGCTACAGCAGCAGAAGACAAACCAGAAGACAAACCCCACCTGTTGCTACGAACAGGCACCGATTCACCGAAATTGGATAATAGAAGACTGGAAAAATGTTGCCTGGTCCAATAAATCTTAATTTCTGCACCGGCATTTGGATCTATTATATTAATGGTTCACGTTGCTGCTGCTGGTGGTGGTGTTGGGGGGGGGGGGGGGGGGTAATTTTCTTGGCACACTTTGGGCCCCTTACAACCAACCCACTTGTTTAAACACCACAGCCTACCTGAGTATTGTTGCTGAACTACAATAACAGAAAACTCACTTACCATCCAATATATCAGAGTTTAACATGCTGTAATGAGATAATCATCATTATTTGTTATTCAGTCTGGGCGTCGTGTTAATGTTTGGCTGATATAGGCAGTTAAGATCTAGTTGGAATTTAACTGAATATTTTAACTCGGTTTTATCTACATTATATTTAAAACTTGGACAATTTAACCAAACCCTCAGGAATTTTATTTGGTTTTGATAACAAAGAGTATAACCAAACAAATAAATTACTCACCGATTTGTTTCAAAGAGTCGAGTCTCCACAGGAAGGTTAATTTGTCAGTGAATCAATTCAAATGGCATGGAGCTGGCGAAGTGGTGCACAGAGCTGATATTGGCTCTGGAGCCATGTGGTTATAAGCCAAGCGACCACATGAGGGAGCAAGGGTGAAGAGTCGGGGGACCCTTGGTTCCTTTACGACCAGTTTCCTTTGAGCAACCATGTGGGGACACAATGAAAATAGCAGAGTGGTGCACACAGTGCTGAGGGAGAAATCTATCCCTATATGGGGGCCCTGGCTCCACCCTACCGGTGACCCTCTACAAAGGGCCTCCCTTACCTACTATCGCTAACCCCGTGCTGCCATAGCACCAAATGCAGTGTGTGCTGGCTGACTAATATCTAGCATTTGCGCTATAGATAAAGGGCACCTTAGCGCCAACCAGCATGCAAAGGGACACACCCGTTCCCTGTGCCGATTGGGGAGATCTGTCCATGCATCAATCTGTGGGGCTGATGCGCGTCAGTGTGCTACCAGGTACCCAAAAGTCTAGAGATGGTGTACAGCTGAACACCGCCCCGGCCAAACTATATATAGGGCCAAAAGCAGGAGCTGCAGTTTAACTGCATCAACCCCGATCTGCCGCCAAATATTCCAAAAGGTGCTGAAAGCACAGCTTTCCACGGCATTCCAACCCGTGCATGGAGGCGATCAGCCTGTGGCACTGCTCAGGTGGAATGAAAGTCCAGGTGGCTTTGATAGAAGTTAAGTCAACTGCTTTGTTTGAAACTTTCCAGCTAGATGGCTGTGTTGACTGTAAACTTCAGAAAACACAGTGGAGCAACACCAGCAGATGACATGGCTCCCCAAGTCATCACTGACTGTGGAAACTTCATACTGGTTTTCAAGCACTGTGGATTCTGAGCTTCTTCAGTCTTCATCCAGACTCTGGGACCTTGATTTCCAAATAACATGCAAAATTTACTTTTGTCCTAAAAGTTCCTTCTCTCAGCAGCCCAGGTAAGAAGGTTTTGACGTTGTCTCTGGTTCAGGAGCGGCTTAACACGAGGCATGTGATATTTGTAGCTCATGTCTAGGATTTGTCTGTGTGCAGTGGATCTTGATTCTCTAACTCCAGCCTCCATTCCATGTGAAGCTCCCTAAAATTCTTGAATGGATTTTGCTTGAGAACCCTCTCAAGGCTTCGGTCATCTTTTTTGCTGGTGCATCTTTTCCTACCACACTTTGTCCTTCAACTCAACTTTCTATGAACGTGTTTGGATACATCACTCTGTGAACAACCAGCTTCTTTAGCAGACCTTTTGTGGCTTACCCTCCTCCTTTCTTCTGGACATCTGTCAATTCAGGAGTCTTCCTCATGACTGTGTAGCCTACTGACCCAGACAGACCATTTGAAGACTCAGGAAACCTTTGCAGGTGTTCAGCGTTAATTAGTTCATTAGGGTGTGACACCATGACTTTCCAATATTGAACTTTTTCCACAATTTTTTTGAGACTGAATTTTGGATTTTCATTATCTGTGAGCCACAATCATCAAAATTTAAAGAAATAAAGGCTTGAAATTTTTTAATTTGTGTAATGAATCTATATAATATATGGGTCCAACTTTCTGAAATGAGGGACAAAAAAATAGCGGAATTTTTTCATGAAATCCTAATTTTTGGAGACGTACCTGGAATGTCGTTCAAAGCTGACAGATTGGCACTGTGTAAAATTCAAGAGCCTCTTCTAATTTCTGCATTGTTCAAATCCATAAAAATCAGGCTGACAAATCAGAGCGCTATCATGGGGCAGAAAACAGCTTGTTGCGATACCATCATGAAAAGCATAATACTGACTATAAAAGTGTTAAATTCTTTTACTGTGCATCACAAAAGTGAGTACATCCCTCACATTTCAGCAGATATTTAAGTATATCTTTTAATGGGACACCACTGATAAAATGACACTTTTACACAATGAAAAGTAATCTGTGTGCAGCTTAAGAAACATCATATTCCATGGGGATTCCTGCCTGACCTCATCTGTTAGTCAATCCATCACCAAAGCAAACAAGAAGGGGCTCAGATGTAGTCCCATCTAGATGTAGTCCCTTGAAACTATGTCACTCCTACAGCACATCTCACCACTGTCCTGCTGTCTTCATACATGTCCTGTCAGTCTGACATACTTCTCTCCTGCTCCAGATTTTCCCTCATACAACACCACAGCTCCTCCCTTAGCACTCTGTCATACGCTTTTTCTAAATCATCAAAGACACAATGATATTGGAAGGTAATCTAATATTGTGACGTAGCTTTGAGACAATGCTCCATTGTAAAGAAAGCACTACAGAAATAAATTGGACTTGACTCTGACTAAAAATACAGAGCAAAAGCTCAACTAATTTAATCAGGATGAGAAAGGAAATTAAAGAACGCAAAAGCAGACGGAGTTTTCAGTGCTTTTAGACAAAATTATAAATAAAGGCAGAACAGATTTGTGAAAGTCCCACTGCACTAAAATTCAGATTGTTTTTTTTTCCGGAGAACAAATCATACTGTGTGCGAATAGGTCTTAAGTACCATTTTAAATCTATTTACTCCTTGTCTGTTAATTCCTGTGATCTCAGTTATCATACTGAGGTGGTGTTTTCTCTTTTTCAGCTGCAATTAATCCAACTGGAGGGGAAGCAATCAATTGGCTGGTAATTCAGAATTCAGTTTGTGTGTGTGGAGCTTTAAACACGGCTCAACCACTCAGGTTTGATTCCGGGTCCCAACATTCGCCCAAAATCGCACAGCATGACGGTCTGTCTTTTTTATTAGTTAATAAAAGCTCAGCACCTTTTTAATTGTGTTGTATCATTAATATTCGGGGTTTAGCCTGAGAGTCATGGTTTATTATGCTGCGTAAAATAGTTATAATTCAGTGTTTTTGCTCTTATACTTGCACTAATAGATAAAAGGCTCTTATCAAGGCTGTAATAAAATACAATTTGTCCATTTGTACCCCTCAAAGATAAAGCTAGTGAAAGTGTAGAGCCAGGTCCAAGCTGAAAGAACCTGCCATCGCTGCTTAACTACTTCTGTCTGCTATGATTTAGAAATCTTAGAAAGAAAAAAAAAAAATGAATCAGCCAATCACACTCCTTTAGAAATTAATTTAAAATCGGTTCATCAGCAGTCAGAACAAATCAAATCACTTCTAATGACATGTTTAAAAGAATCAATTCATCCAAGTGACTCAGATGCTGCAGATAGATGATTCAGCAGTGAATCACTCCAAATGACTACAATTAGAACAAAAGTGGAAGCTCATTTGATGCCATTTGATGTTTATTCTTCGTTCTTCCACACTCATACAGATCAGGGCCTCAGCGGGAATCCGGACCACAACCCAAAACTCACTGGTGAGCCTGAACACTGCATTGCTGGGAAGGGGGTTTTGCCTTAAGGGATGGCCCGCACATCCTTTCTATGGACATTGCAGAATTTAGCAGCCTTCAATGCTCTGAGTCCTAAGAGCCCGTCAGGTCTCGAACCTTGACTGTTGCACCACACAAGGTCTCCATATGCTGACCAAAGATGATTTGTTCACAAGAACGGATAAAGCAGAGTGATTCCTAATACTGAAGGAAAAGCTTTGATTATTGGATTGGTTAATTAAACTGATGATACATGCCCTCCAGTTGTTTCTCCCCCAAAGTTTTAATGACTGCACAGTTGTAACGATTTTACACTAAACGACCAAACAGTCTTTCATCCACTAAATAAAAAAGGGGCAACCAGAAAAATGTTACACTTTGGCTATGAACAAACTCATCCACACACCAATGGAAGTGAAGCAGCAGTTTTTCTGTCCAGGTACACGCCTAATACGCCAGGTACGACTCTGAACCCGGCTGCAGTCCGTTCACGAACTGTTCGTAAAAGACTAATCCAGAAGGTCCCGAAAACTGAATCCAGCCTCTTAAGATCAGCAGGTTTGATTACACAGATATCAGTCTCTCTCACACCTCTCTCACACCTCCCCTCTTGACTGCCGCCTATCAGTCATCGGCGGTCTCCAGAACGCTCTGGCTCAGCGCCAGGTCCCAGTAATGTTCTGTGCCATGTTTCTTGAAGTGCTCTCGTGCCATGTTCTCTGTCGGGCACTGCTTAAACTTAAAATCCACGAAGCTGCGTTCCTTCGCCGTACCCTGAAACCAGGACAGGAAAAGAACTATCAGTGAAGGATATGAAACAGGAACACAAAACTATATTTTAATCCTCAGCCCACTCTCCAGATCACTGTAATAAAGTGAGATCAGATAAATCGGTGTTTAAAACAGCGCTCTACCTTCACCCTCCACCCTCCTTTCATTTACTTAGGGGTAAGTTAAGAGATAATGAGGTGTTTATTACAGGTAAGCAACATTTAATGAGGTGGTGAAGTAAAAAAAAAAAAAACTCAATCACTGCCCATTTTATTAAGAGATATCTACCGTATTGCTCCACCTTGTATATGTAAATACAGAGCACAGCGGTTAAGGTACTAGACTATGGACTAGAAGGTCCAAGGTTCAAATCCCACCTCTGCCAAGCTGCCACTTGAGCAAGAACCTTAATCTACAATTGCTTGGACTGTAAAGTCTGGATACAGGTATCTGCTAAATGAGAAATGTACAGATAAATCGAAGGTAAAATTAGCTGCACAGTTTGTGTTAGTCATCCTCTAACCCTTTATCAGTGCTCACAGGATGCCATGTGAGATACTGTAGAGTACCGGTGTTGACTATATAGCTAAGATGATGCACACAAAATACTGCTGTCAGGTCATCTACAGTTGTGCTGCACTGGGACGTCCACAACTCTTTCAAATTCAACGTGAGTCGTCTTAGCACAGTATCTTTGTGCTACTCATTATGGTGAGCAGAAAAGCATCTCAAAATGCCTAATGTATCCATCCTTGAGGCAGGTGGGCTACAAAACTGTCCTCAGTTCCAGACTCAGCCTGGCTCGGATGACGACCATTATGAAGGAATAACCGTTTTAGCCGAATAAAGGCTTACCTCCCAAACAAGTGTGCACTTGTTGTTCTTCCTCGAGTTCTCATCGTCTGAGTTGTCAGGGTCTGATAGGAACCAAAGGAACCATAGTCAGAGCAGAAAGAGAGCATGATACAGACAGCACGTGAACATTTCTTACCTTATTTGGTGATCGACGGAGGAGGAAATTCCCCACGTCATGAATCACATGCTAGCGTTACATGCATTTAATAAATCTGATCATAGTAGGATTTCTGCATTAATTCAAGTGGCCATGTAAACAGCACACTGTGAACTAGAAATTAAATCCGACAGGTGGATTTGATCTCAGTAATGAGATTTCTCAGTAAATATGTATAACCTTAATCTGATTAGATTTACAGGTTCAATCATTATAAAACATTTTCATTCTTTTTGGCTTGTTTACATAGACAGGTGTACATTTCTTATGCAGGATCTGGCAACCCTGGGATTTAACACAGCACCTACAAAATTTTCGTTCCTTAATACTTTTGTACAGAGACTCCAAAATGCAGTTTGGGCTTGGGGACAAATTTCGACATTCAATTATTAAAGTTTGTCACATCCGTATCTGAAATTGTTGGCTGGCTGTAAAGTAGAAATCCAATTATGGCCCGAGTTACGTATTTTATGCATCAACTCGATCAGATTAATAACAATCTGATTAAGTTCATGTTAACTAAATTATGTTACAATAATAAGGAATAGCTAATCGATTTTCCTACATTTATGTTGTTCTTTACCATTCAATAAGTTATCCAGAATAGATGAGAGTTGAGAAACCTTAACTGTACAAGCCTGTCTAAATTCAGAGACTTTATTTTTAACACTAAACACAAAAGCTACAATATCCTAATTGATTTTAATCCCCTAACTCATTATAATGAATTCTGATCAGGGAAAATTGTGGTAATATTTCCCTGAGCTGCTGCTGTAAATATATAATCAAATTTAGTCATCAATAATCATAAGTATAATCATAAAATTAGTCATTCAGTCTGTGTGTGGTTTTAATGATGTTCTTGCTTCTACCCACACCTTATTTCGTGTGTTGTTTGTAATGATTAGTTAGTGTGATTGCCTATGGCCATCACACTATTGTTCTCCAAAGGTCATCCATCATCTTATTATTCTGCCGTTTTTTGACGCGTAATGTCGCCCGCAGTTTTCGAGATATCGACACGGGACAAATAGCAAAACGTGCAGAATTCTCGGGAGATGGTTGCTTGTGTACAAATAAGAAATCGCATGTCGAATTCGCGCTCTATGCGTGAGAACGTGAGAGCAATTTCCCATTGACTTAATATTACGGCCAACTTCGGATGGCCGTAACTCTGACAATTTTTGAGCTAGAAACATCAAATTCGGCATGCATGGACCGTGGGGCACCCTGACCTGGCGATTGTAGTCGCGTCGTGATCGAGTACTACGGTCACGTTTTAGCACGCCCACAATTTCCAGCCATAGGAAGCCCATTGAGCACCATGTTATTTGGCCGTTTTTCGACGGGCTATTTCGCCCGCAGTTTTCGAGATATCGACACGGGACAAACACAAACGTGCAGAATTCTTGGGACACAGTTGCTTGTATACAGCTAACAATTCGCACATCGCATTCGTGCGCTATGCGCGAAAACGCGAGAAGAATGTACCATTGACTTAACATTACGGCCGATTCCCACAGCCGTAACTCTGACACTTTTTGAGCTAGAAACATGACAACTGGCATGCATGGACCGGGGAGCACCCTGAGCCGACACTTGCGTCATGGCAATCACACTCGCATTTTCTGCAGGAAATGCACCTCTCTAGTTATTTTTACATTGCATGTAGCCAGACAAGGGATTCCCAATAAGAAATAAGGTACGATCAGATTTATGGGATTTTCCTCTACTTGTTTTCTATTAGTATACCAAAAATCCCACAGCTCGGTCTCACCATCTCTCTTTGAGCTGGGCTCCACCCATTTGATCCTGTTCAGCATCAGCTTCTTAAACTTCTTCTGTGATTTAGGGCCTGGAAGAAAAAAAATGTAATCTGTACAAAGTTTCATTTTCTCTATAATTGTTAGTACAGCAGTTAGTTTATTTTAATTATTTTATAATTTATTATTAAATATTTTATAATGATAAATGATACAGTAGCTAAATGCAGGAACATTTGATACTGCCAACATCTGCCACCACAGTACGGCTCCTCACCTCCAGTCTGTACGGACACTGTCCCCCACTTACGACCTCACCCAATGGGCTTTTCCCTCCTCCACATGCGCGGTCAGCACATACAGTGGTGAAACACTGACACCAATACGATGTTGTACCTACTTGTTTAATCTGGGTTGCCTAGGTAACGCATGGCGCATTCTTGACTGAAGTAATTCAGTGGCTGAAGGACATTTTTCCTCATTTGGCAGAAAAATCAGCTAAACTTAATTAGGAAGTGCAAGACGGCAGATTAGAAAAAGTCATGAAGTCTACTAGGGGTATAAGCAAAATGTACTTGTGGCACGAATACAAGCCACAAAAAGACCTTGGAATTAATATAGTTCTCAGGGAAGCACCATAGGGCGTGGCTTCTCTCGAATTAGTGCCTATAACAGTTCGCTCAGAGTTCTTTTGTTTCAAAGCATCTTTGTTGACGACCCTTCATGATTCACCCCGATGCAGTTTTATTTAAGCTCAGAGTTTAATCAAATGGGTCGTTAAGCCTGCACTTTTGCAGTCTGTAACTCCCTCTGTGAAACAGTCAAAGTTGATTTTATGTCTACAGCTCTTAACGACACAGCCTCATCACCAAGTACCACTAAGCCCCAAAGCCTACCTGAGCAAGCCCAGGGTCACAGCAGCAATGAAACTTAATTAAATGTTATAAGAATAATATACATACAGGCAGCCTAGGGCTAAGAGGGGACTATAAATTAATTAACTCCTCTGTGGGTAGCTGAGAACAGATAATTCTACATAACCTCGTTACAAAGCGAACATACAATGATCGTAACTACAAAAACTTTTGTTCTCACCTCCCTCCACCACAACGATGTTGACGTCTTTGTGCAGCACCACGGTGCCCGTCAGGTACAGCTGATTGGCGTTGGCCTCCACCTTGAACTTCTTGGCTGGGTTATGGAGGTTTCGGATCCTACAGGGGAAGGACGTGTAAGATCAGTCCTGTATCATGGTATGAGGCTGCTTTTGGAAATTTGGGTCAACGTAAGCCACGGGAGTCAAACTGAGCGAACAAAGTGACAGTGGCAAGGAAAAACTCCCCAAACCAAAACTCTGAACCTGAAATAAGAAACCTTGGGAGGATCAAGACTCGGAGCTAACCTCCTCGAGGAGCTTAGACGAATTACTGATAGTAAAAATAAAACATTAAAGTTATCTAATCGATAAATTTATAATTAAATAATAAATAATAAAAATAAATGCAGAGAAAAGCTAGAGATGATGTAATATTATAAAAAAAGCATACAATTTAAAAACTATAGTAAGACAAGTTTAAATGAATTAAATATTGAAATGTTAAAAACAATATACATACATTTTGTTAAACAGTTGAGATCCAGCCTGTAACTGTACATTAACACCCCAATATGTAAATGAATGTGATACTCTAACAGTATAAATCCCTTTTTATAAATGTGTGTTACCTGTAGACAGTGATGTGAACACCTTGACTAAGATCCTCCTTTAGTTTCTTCACTTTCTTCTCTTTCCTTTGCTCTGCTGTTAGCTTACGAGCTGCATTTGCCTCCTCGTGAGCCCTTCAGAAAAACACACACCATTAGATAACAAAATACATGCAAAATTCAGACACACCAAACCTAAAACATTAAAAAAAGTGCATAACACAGCAATAAGACTCCAGTATAACTGGCTCACTTGGTGAAAGGCAGATCTTCAGATCTCCTGATACTTCATGAAGGCCATGATGTCATGAATCCTAGCAAAAGTCTGGGGATTTTGGAGGTTGATTAATTGGTCACAGTACCTGGATGGATGCTGTTTTGTTTTACTGTGTATGGCTTCCACTACATCGTAGAAATGACATCAGAAAACCAGTTGGCTTGGTTGGCGTTTTAGGCCATGGTAACCTGTAGGTCCTTTACATGGTAGGTCTATCAAATCTATTTTCCCCTAAATTCTTCACCACCAATCCGGTTCCTTTTAAGAAAATACCTATACAGTGGTACCTTGAGATACGAGTTTAATTTGTTCTGTGATCGAGCTCGTAAATCAGTCTCGTATATCAAACAAATTTAAAATAACTGAAATAAATTTAATCCGTTCCAGCCCTGTGAAACATCCACAAACCATCCTAAATTATGAAATACATGTTTTTATTTAAAAAAACACGTAATTTACCAATGCATAACAAAATATATGAAATAAAATAGTGTTATTTAGTACTGTATGCTTACCTTGGAGACAAACGAGTTCAGTTAATGGCAGAGGTATTACAGGCACTGTAGATACATAAAACTAAAACTGCACTTTCCTTACTTAAAATGAAACCACAAAAAACTTAATTGTAAAAAAAATGCACTCAACTTTAAACTTAATATTATGTAATTCTCATTTAATCATCACATGTCTTTGCCTTTTTGGCTGCACTTTCACTTAGAGGCCTTTTATAGAATAAAAGTCTGTCCAAATAGGTTTACTTTTGCCTGTATTTTAAAATGTTACAGAAATGTGAAAAATAAGTGTCATTAAAAAGTCCTGAAGCTCAACCAGTTAACTTTTTCTGGGTGTTTCTTCTATGGACATCGCTCTCTTCTTCTCAGCACTGTCCTTTACACTCATTTCTTCAGCCCCATGACGACCAAAAAAAAAAAAACTTACTAGAAAATGCAAAAATGATGCAAGAACGAGTACAGCGCATGAGATTATACTTCATTCTGCTGGTAACACATGAGAAAAAACGAGATGCTGATATTTTGCTGCAGATTCCGAACCCATACGCCAACGCGCCATCTAGTGGCTGCTTCCTGAATCACGACTTGTATCTCAGGATTTAGGAGCTCGTATCTTAAAGACCATATTTCTCCATTTCTCACCATTGAATCCTAATAACATCAATATCATATATCTGTTGACGAAGTGAAATTTAAATCCACGGATTTTTAGAAAAAAAATTAATTTTGACCAGCTCTGCTGTGAAACAGAAATGCAGATTTCACGCTCAGCTATTTTCAGAGAATCTCCTATGCTGACATAAACTTAAAGATTCATCCGCCATTATAGAGAGCTAGTGTGATTCATTGTAGTGTAAACAATACGAAATGCCGAACTATT
>JAVSBU010007801.1:0-15107 GCA_033118015.1 Loricariichthys derbyi | reverse complement strand
TTATCCATCCTTGTCACTCCCAAGGAGAACCTCAACATCTTTAGCTCTGCCACTTCCAGTTCTTTCTCCTGTCTTTAGTCAGTGCCACTGTCTCTAAATCATACAACATAGCTGCTCTCACCACAGTGAGACTCTTCCTTTGACCTTTGTGTCATGATATAGGGGACGAGGAGGTAAAGGAAGACCCAAATGCAGAAAGCTTCATGTATAAGGGTAGACTTTATTGAATGTAAAATAAGGTGACTGAGGAAACAGAAGTAATACAACATAAGCAAAGCCAAAAATGAAAACCAAAAGGGTCTAAATGGCTAACCCCCGAAGGCTGACGGGGCTAGGGTGCGTGGCGACGACTAGGACACGCCCAAGGTGAAATGGACCCAGTTTTACGTCCAGCGTATTGGTCCGGCCAACCACAGGGACGAAGGGGACGCCCAAGCGAGGGCTGGGAGGGTGCAACTAAAAACCCTGTCTAACGCCCCACATCGGCTACGCAAAGCCACAGCGAACCAGTACAGTCGCCAGGCTGACAGACGTAAAAGGGGCTACCTTAATCAATGGCCTGTGCTGACTGGTTCGTGCGACTCACTTTTGTAGCCGGCCACAGCTGAACCCAATCTGCAAGGTTTGATTTCCGCACCTGCGATCGCTAGCCACGCATGCGTAGGACACAGAAACCTCGCTGGGTTCCATTTGTCCATTTTATCAGTTCTACTTACCATATGTATACACTCTGTAGTTCTACAACTACAGACTAGTCCATCTGTTTTCTGCATACGTTGTTAGCTCTAGTTAGTTTCTAATGATCAGAACCACCAGAGATCAGTATTAGGGTGTTGGACCAATTCTCAGCACTGCACTGACATTGATGTAATGGTGGTGTGTTAGTCTGGGTTGGGTCGGTAAACACCTTGTTGTCACTGCTGGTCTGAAAACCATCACTAACCAAAATGTCCATCCACCAGCACCCTGTAGGGAATGTCCTTTGAGCACTGGTGAAGGATTAGAGGACTAGCAGACTGTAAACTGTGGGTGGTAAAAGAGAGCAACTGGACTTGCTTGAAAATTCTTGAAGATTTTTTACCTTTCATCCAAAAGGCTTCTTCAAGGAAGTGTATCTAATAAAGTGATTGGTGAAAGTAGAACTCACAGACTTGTTTTTCAACCAGCATCAAAAACAGATCAACATCAAACAGAGCTAACATCTTCTTAATGTCTTACACTCTTGACACACAGTAACTCATAACAGGAAACCGTACACCTTAGAACCATAGTCAGATACCTCCATTAATCTTTCTTCTACTTTAAATGTACAATTTACTGCTCATATCTACTTAAGCTGAATGGGTAGAGTCGAGTAAATAGTGTTGAATGCCGCTGAATGTTTTGCCGATTCGTTTTTGTTTAACCTGTTAAAAGTGGGTAAATCACGCTCAAAATCGAGTTCTCACGGAAATTACCGAATACTGCCAAAGACATGGCATCACAGTCTGTAGAAAAAAGATTCATACTGTAGCGACACGGGGAAAAGAAGAACGCTGCTTTGGTCGCGGAGAAAGAGAATTCATCTCATGTGGGGAACACAAATTGGTAAAAATCATAGTCTTACTAATTTCGCATGGAAAATCTGACCCATCATTAACGCTACATCACGCACGGACCGATTTCCGATCTCATCAGCTTCTCAGAAAGAATTCGGTGAGTGATCTATTTTATTTCACTAAATACCATAAAATTGACTAGTTCAAGCCAGATTTTATTGCTTTGGCACTTAATTAACCCAATCAGATCGATAAATGACACCCCGATAAGAGCACTCCATGGGACCTTTAACATTTAATCTTATAGTTTATTTAGTCTGAACCCGTCACACATTTAACACAACAGCATTCAATGTGGATTGTGAATATGTCTTATATAGCACAAGCTAAAATGTATTCAGGTAACAGTTTTATTTATTTTTACCTCAGACTTTACCACCAGCAAAACTGTTTCTCCAGTCGAGACTGCAAATGTCTTCATACATTGATTGCAAGTTCAAAATCAAAATGTCTGCAGTTCAAATTGATCAATCAGTGATAGTGTTGATAGTGACTACCAAATAACATGAAATATCTCAGTGTACATGTGGTATGGAGACAAAATGGTTTGCACTGTTGCCTCCAGAGATTCTCACTAGCTCCAGAGATTGCCGGTTTGATTCTCAGCTCAGACTCTGCCTGAGTGGACTTTGGAAAGTGTCTGCTTAGGTGTCCTCCAAGTACTTTGGCTTCTTCCCGCATTCCAAAGTCACGTCTTAGGACAGCTGAGAGTGTGTCCTGACATCTCTAGGGTGTTCCAGTGTTAGTTATTGAGCAAGTGGGTATGTCAGTGCTGTGATGGACTGGCACCTTTTCTAGGGATGGTACCCACCTTGCACCCTGTGATGTTGATTTGGCAATCAACAGCTCCATGTCATTGAATTGGATTAAGCAGGAATGAAAATTAAACCCACCTGCACTACCTGGTGCAGTGAACCATCTAATCGGATTACACAGACTTTCGCTATCCAAGATCTGCCTCAAAGAGTATATTATGTACTTCCTATAATCAGTATGTTGTAACATGCTACACTGAATATCTGATGCCTATACACACAATACTGCTTAATTTCCTTAATGTTCATCTGGACAAAAATGTCTTATTCTGCTGTCTTATCTAGAAATGGTTCCCCAATTTAAGCCTAATGCCTGACAAATTTTCTTCTGTATCCCTCTCACCATTGCATCTAGCTGTTTATTTGAAATGTATACTCAACTTTTTAAAGCTGATGTGCAGTATGTAATGTCTTCTTAATAATATTTCTAACAAATCCCAGAGTGGGCCATACAGTGTGGAGCACCTTGTGTCTTTAGGTTAGGAATATGCACCACCCTGGATGATTTCTGCACTAGACATGTGATAGATTTGGATTTGGTTTATATCTGTATTAGAGTATATGGCATTTACAGTAAATCACAAATATGCAAGTGTTACAAAATAATCTTTTTGTGTCATTGTCATTTTCCTCTTGTTTATGTCATGTTCAGTCCTGTACATAAATGGTATCATTCTAGAGTGACAGAATGTAAAAAAAATAATAAATCTATCTGAAATATTTATATGAAGTCATTTGCTTACTGTAACACCACTAGTGTTTGGTTATTGTGGATTGACTGAGAAAACATCCCCTGTTAGCTCATTCAAGACATTTGTGTTGTTTTGGACGTTGTATTGCCTTTGAAACTGAAATGGATACTTACGCCACCTTATTTCAGAGGGCTGTTAAAAGGGTTTTGAAAACCTAAACTTGGTAAACTTGGATAGCAAATGTAAAATATTCTAATTACCTCTTAGCACACCTTTCTTGTTAACTTACCTTGGATGGGTTATTTTCATGTGTTAATCATCCTCTAGCCCTTTAACAATAGTAAGTTTCTAACCAGAGGACACAGTTGACTTTATATTTTTGCCTGGCGCAAAGCTATTTAAAAGCTGCTAAAAAACAAAACCAGTGGACTGGTTTAATTTCTGGATGTAGGAAAGAATCAAAGAAATATGCTGTTTGGCCAGATCATTACTCATTGCAGGCATTGTGCTTCAACCACAGCTTGAATGCAGTCCTCATTGAAGGCTTCCTGTATTCTTTGATGAAAAAGAAGCCTAATGTCATTCATATACATGCGGAAACATGATTCATCTGACCAGATTACACATTTTCAATCATGAACTGTACAGTTTTGGTGTCTCTTAGCCAACTGTAACCAATCACCTTTGTGAGCAAAGGTTCCACTCTGCTCCATATGTTCATGGTATGCAGTTCCCTATTGAATGTTCTTTGAAAAAAAGTTGACTTGTAGAAACAAATCATGCCTGGAAGAAAAGCGATTTTTATTCAAAAGCCATTCCCTGTCCATCAGATTTGTCTTTCGGCCACAATTCTGACAATAATGTTTTGTAGAGTATGATTTTTGCCACTGCTAGTATACCCATATGACTGTTCAATACACCTGCAAATTCAGCTACTACTTTCATCACACTGTGGCCTTTGGCACACCCTAATGCAATCACTCCTTTTGGCCAAGCTTTAACAACTGCTTTGCAACACATTACAGATATTAATATTAGATTAAATAATTCAAAATTTTCGCCAATCCTTAGCCTTAGTTTTAAAAAGCAACTCTTTTTCAAATACCGGTGTTGTTTATTCAAAGAAGCAGGTAGGTTGTGAGGCCTTATTAGGAATGGTAAACACAAAGTTTATCTTTCTTTAATTGTGGGGAATTTCCATTGTAGCTAATTACTTTTATACTTGCACATAATCCTACCCTTAATTTTAGTAAACTATAGAAAGTCAAAGCCAAAAGTGCAACATTTTATGTGTTAATTCTAATATTCCTTGGTTCCAGAAATAAAGCATCATGCTATTACATGATTTCCTGAGAAAAACAGCCAATGTTTGTATAAGACCCTAAAAAAAAGGCTCTCTGTATCTCTGTTTGTGAATGTGTGTATTTCTTTAGTTACTGGGCAGCATCATCACTGTTTCAGGAATTACTCTTTAAATTGTTAAAGCAGGTATGTTGGTACATGCCAGTGATTTCAGAATGTGCTTAGAGTAAGGCAACATGGGAGGGCATGTTAGCTTGCCAGATTAGGATAGGAGCAGTTTCCTTGCCCACTTTTGGTCCCTTCCTGTTGGATTAAGAGAAAAAATGTTCACTGCTCACTCTTTCCATCGGGTCAGAAATACAGAATTATGTACACTCTAGGAAAGCCTTTCTGTTCAGAATCACTCGGAGACAGCATAATTTTAATATGAACCTGACCTGCTTGCTGTTTCCATATTTGTCTGGCTTAGTTTGTATTGCAAACAATCAATGAAATACAGATGATGAGTTTTACTCTAGCATAACCCTGGATTTGATTAAGCAGCTATGAAAATAAATTAATGAATGAATGGTGAGCAATATAAAATATTTAGATAAACAGACACATATAATTTGCTCGAGGATACCCATGCAGATGCATATATCTGAACAATTGGAAGTGCAATTAAGAGATGAGATAATGTGATAGACTTTTTATGACTTTTACATATTTTTGAGTTACACACTTGAGATTTAATGCTGAAAGAGCAACTTGACTAACCCAGACAGGGCACAGAGAATTTAGTTTTATTTGACTGTTGTGTTTTTGATTTGATTATGTGCATTCCAGTTCCCATAATACCTGTAGTCGTATGCAATATTTAGACAAAAGTTTGTGGACACATCTAATTATTGAGCTCTGCAATTTCAACAGTACTTATTAATAACGCTTACATAATATAAACACACGTTTCCAGATTCTCCATAGACAAACAGTGGCAGTTGAGTGTATTGAATAGCCCATTGTCTCTCAATATGACATATGTGTAGCTTTCCACTTCCAAAAAGTCAGTTTACCAACTCCCGCCCCCCACCCCCTCGGTGTCCTTGAACATTGTCCATAGAGAATTGGTTTGCCAGCTTTGATTGAGAACTTGGCTGGCTTGCACAGAACCTTGATCTCGACTCCAACAGACAGCTTGAAAGTGTACTGGAATGCCAAAAGTGATCAAGGGCTAATTTTCTTAACATCAAAAGTTGACCTCACAGTCCTGTCCAAAATCTAGTGGAAAACCCTTTTAGAAGAACAAAGGATGTGACAGCAGCTGGTAGGGGGCAAACTTCATACTATAAATAGTCATGTTTTTGGATATTATTTTTTGGGTTCTTCAAACTGTTGTCTATATAATAATGTAGTATGGACTGTACACATATATATTATGATATATTATATGATATATGATATATTATTGTAAGCATTTATTATGGTTTATATCATAAATCGGTGTACAAATAATTGTATAATTGAGTTAGTGTCAACATTATAGAGCTCAGATCTCATTTTATGGGTTGAACTCACCAGTTATTTTCTGTTCCCCATTGGTAAACATGGGCTTGGCAAACATTTGAAACATGTGTAAGTATCAATGGAAAACAGAAATTTTAAAGGTAACAATAAATCCTTTCTATGTTTTGATGTGTTGTAAACACTTCCCACTGCATGTACTGAGGGTTGGTTCTGGATATACCATGTAATCAAAATATACAAGCTGCTTTGTTAAACCTTCTAATGCTTCTTATTAAATTCTCAGGAAGTCTTTGTCAGGGCATGAAAACGTCTACCTCAGGCTACATTTGGACAACCCAAACAGAGAACGTACATTGCTAATGCTTCCAGATTACTCACCTACTTCAGTACTTTTTCCTTTTTTTAGAGAATCACCTATAGCATGTTACAGCATCCACATCGCCACACTGAGTAAGTAACACAGCCTCACACATGATCAATTGGGAATTAAATAAATGTATTAATTTTTAATGAGATGATGTTGTGTGACAAGCTGGACTCTTCGTGATTGAGTCCTTAATATTTTTTTCTGTGGAACACCTAATGCCTCCAGCTTGGACTAGTCTAAACATGAACCTTATCTGCCTAGTGCCAGGTGAAAGGCTTTATCATCTGAAAGGGTGTTTGGCATCTACTTAAACCTGATGAGTCAGTTACCATGTGTTAACATTGTACATTGCCTGTTCTGGGTAGTCTCCAGCTGTGGCCAGGGGTAACAGTTTTCATGCCTCAACAGACTGCCTTCCCACAAATTTACAGAACAGTGGTTTTAGACATCAACAGCTTGACTTCAATGGAAAAAAACATGAGGTTGTCTTTATGATTTATATGGCTAGCTTGCCCCTGAAACATTTGGAACTGGAACTTTTGGGGAGTTGGATATTTAATTTATATTTAAATGGCCTCAACCGTATGCCCCTTGTATTAATGCTTCCTTGTTTAGTGATATACGTACATTTACATACATTCAAACTCCTGGGTACCTAGTCTTAGCAAATACAGTGGTGCTTGAAAGTTTGTAAACACTTTAAAATTTTCTATATTTCTGCATAAATATGACCTAAAACATCATCAGGTTTTCACACAAGTCCTAAAAATAGATAAAGAGAACCTAAGTTAACCAAATGAGTCAAAATATTATACTTGGTCATTTATTTATTGAGGAATATTATCCAAAAATGATAACGTAATAAATATGACATATTATTCAGTGGAAAAAGTATGTGGACCTTTGATTTCAGTATCTGGTGTGACCCTCCTGTGCAGCACTAACTGCAACTAAACATTTCCCATAACTGTTGAGCAGTCCTGCACATTGGCTTGGAGGAATTTTAGCCCATTCCTCTGTACAGAACAGCTTCATATTAGGAACCACACCGGATCTGCTCCAATCAGCATGGCCAGTCTGGCGTGGAGTTGATGTCACAGCTGAATCCAGCGAGCGCGGAATTGCGTCGTAGATTGGGTTCAGCTGGCACCTGCCATAAAAGGGCTGGCAGCAGAGCAGTTCATCATCGCTAATGCTTCACCGTTTGCTTTGTGTAGCCGGTGTAGGGGCCGTGGGGGTTTTCGTTGACATGCGGAATAACCATCAGGATGGATGCACCAGCTTTGCTCGCTGGCATCAGAAGGGGTTAGGGACGAAGTACCGGCCTTCATTGGTGGGATAAAGCCAGGAGGCTTGAGGTATGGTAGGGCTTAGCTCGCTAGAGTAGGGACAGAGAGTGTGCTTCCACAAACATGTTGTGAAGAGCACGTTGATAGTCCCTGTTCTTTAAATAAAAAAGGGTGGCCACTCACACCTGATTATCATCCCATTGATTGAAACCACCTGCCTTTAGTTTTGATTATGGCTCACACATTATTTCCACAAGTTTCTGCAATGTCACAACATTTATTTCTGTCCAGAGTTGCATTAATTTTTCCTCCAGATCTTATATGGATGATGCAAGTTTTAGAACCACTATACAAAGTGTCTCTAGCACATCCCAACGATTCTCAGGTCTGGTCTGGACTCTGGTAGCCAATCCATGTATAAACATGGTGTCTCATGCTCCCTGAACCACTCATTCACAATTTGAGCCCTATGAATCCTGAAATTCTCTTTTTGGAATATGTCTGTGCCATTAGTGAAAAAATCCATTGATGAAATCACCTGGCCGTTCAGTATATTCAGGTATCAGCAGACCTCATTCTTTGGGCACAACGTTGCTGAACTTAAACCGAACTTAAACCTAAACTTAAACTGACCTTTTGTGGCTAGCCAACTAGCTGATAGGCTAACTGCTGCTACTCTACCAACACATTCAAGCCTAAATATGCTCTCACGCAATATACCATAAAGTAAACCCACTCTTGTATATTTGTTTATTCTCTTCCAGAGTTTTGTACTTTTTCCACTGCAGAAGAATAAATCATTTTCAACATGCTGACATTACTTGCTGGGGCAGTGCTGCTTTTCCATATGAACTTCACCTACTGAAGAATTAAATAATAGGGATTGATGGAGATCTGCACAATCATGAATCAAAACCAATAGCTAGAACTGGAAGCTTAAGAAGCCCAGAAGTTTCATTTTAAAAACTGGCAATACTAGTGCAATCATTTATCAAGTATGGTTATATATTTATTTGGTACTGTTTTTCACCTGAATAACTGGATCCAATCTGCTGCTGTTTTTTGCCTGACACAACATAAATCTCGCATGTGAACACAGGATACAGATTATTTTTTAGGCCAACACCATCATGTTTCTGATTTTTTTAACAGAAGATAGCAGTGTACATTTTTATTTTCCCCCCTTCCTTGGGACACTATTGCCCTAAGCACCCACCTTGTTTGTCTATACATAGGGCTGGCTCTGCTGGGACAAAGAGAAAGCATTGCATGTTTAATATTTTATACATTTTACTGTGACCGATTTCTATGTCATCAGGTTTAAGCATTGTTTAAGCCCTCTGACAATTCAGGCCTGAGAGAAGGGATAGCAGGTTTTCTGTACAGCAGAGACAAGCTGACCTTTTCTCTGGCAGTGCTACTTTACTCGTGTTGTCATGCAGTACTGAACTAAACTGGAAATTTGCCGTGTGCAAGTTGGAAAAAAATGTGGAGAAAGTACATTTAAAACTGACCATGATAGAAGCCAGATTCTTACCCAAGCCAATGTCGGATCCATGGGAATTTCAAACAGCTACTGGAACTGAAATAACACCGTAGTATAACTACCAAGTATATTGCTGTAAGGAGTGCCCAAGTAATAAAGCTGTTACTGTAATATAAGGATATGCATATTAAAGCAAATTATAAGCCATCTGTGTCACAGAGCTTCAGTGGCATATCAAAAGTTGATGAATAGTAACTCTCCACAGCTCTTTCCAAAAGCACCATAGTTTATTACTTTGTGACAGAGACCTCACTCAATCCAAGCAGGTCCATGTCAGACAAGTGTCATTTTAATCAAATATGAGTAATTAATCCCAAGAAATATGAAGCCCAGAGTGCTGTGGTTTAAAAGTATATAGTAAGCGTAGTGGACCATGCCAAGAAGATATATGGCTTTATACTTGAAAAACAAGGATGTACTGGACCTTATGCCAATTTCTACGTCTCATAAGTGATGTCAGTGTCGGGTTATGTTGGATTGTCTTCCAGTTTAAAGCTCATCTCCACCTGCTGTTAACACAGCACAGTGAACAACTAGTGTCACAGAATGCCAAATAGTGGCCTGGTGGAAAATCCAAGTTCAAATCCATTCTGCCCAGATTTCCACACAAATTATCCATAAATAGAACAGGAAAACCAGACTGCTCATCAGCAGGAGAATCGATGATATTGAATTTTTTGAATGTTCCATTTGAACATTTAGTATTGGCAGTGCAGTTGTATAAGCTTAGGCTTTCGATAGTGATTCACCTACATAAAGCAGTGATTAGTAACTTGATTAGTAGGGACTTTCTTAATGGTATTGACTTGTACAGCATAGTGTGTCGTTATTTACTGAAGAATTAGTTTCACTACCCAGAAAGGATGCTATACAATATTCCCTGAGTGTTTTCTTGGTCCTCCCAAGGTTTCTTCCTATTAAAGTTATGGAGTTTTCCTTGCCACTGTTGCTCAAATTGGGAATTACACAAATTGTAAAGCTGCTTTGAGACAATGCTCCATTGTAAAAAGTGCTATACAAATAAATTTGACTTGACTTGTTTTCTTTTTTGAAGATTTGGATTCATTGCTAGTACATATGAAAGATTACTTGGACTTAGACTTGGGGCCTCCTGCACCGTTCAGCGCATTGGGCAGCAAGAAGACCCCACTGGGTTCGATCACGTGCGGCGGCTTCCACACCATTCCATCCGATGTTCAGGCGTGGAGGTTCCAAAAGGAAGTTTGTTCGGGGCCGGCCTTGCTTCCTCTTGGCATTTTCTCACTCTCAACAATGCCATTGAATAATTGAGTCAGAAATTTCATTGCCATTTCTTCTAGGCATTTCTATAATGTCATGAGCCCTGATGGACTCTATGGGCAGAGCGTGGTATGGTAGGAGATAGGGCCACCATCGCTGCCATGCTTTGCGAATGCACACTGTGGCACAGCGTTGTTGTTTGCTAATCAGTTTCACCTGGATTCAAGAGGATAAAACATCTGACAGCGAGGCAGATGGGACACCATTATTGCCTTTAGCATACCCGTTGCGATACAGAACCTCTTGTTGCTCGGCTTTTTGCGTTACGCCGCGTTGGAGCATGTCCCACGTATGCAGCACCAAGGTCTGCTCGGCTTTTTGCACCGCGTCGGATCTCTCTTGTGCATTCGGTGTGGCCTTTGTGTCTATTGTTTGCCTCATTCTGTGTTCAGCAGCACTGCCCATTCAACAGCCATATACCTTAAGTCCAAGGAAGTTGGGCCCCGTTTTGAGTCTCGGTCCTTCCAAGGTTTCTTCCTGATAACTCTCAGGGAGTTTTTCCTTGCAGCTGCCTGCAGCTTGCTCAATTGTGTGATTATAAATATAATAATTAAAGTGATTATTCATTAAGCTGTCTTCGTTTGGGTCCTCCTCTCGATCATACCCCCTCATTGTGACAGAATGGCACCCCCAGACAGCTTTGGGTAAATGGGTGCCACGCTCTGCTCATGTCACCGTGCTGAGTTCCTTTAAGTTACAGCTGCTGGGCCCCCTCCGCTGGCTACCGCTCTGT
The DNA here is from genome assembly GCA_033118015.1 of Loricariichthys derbyi. Lineage (NCBI taxonomy): Eukaryota > Metazoa > Chordata > Actinopteri > Siluriformes > Loricariidae > Loricariichthys > Loricariichthys derbyi. Next base: position 3,960 of record JAVSBU010007801.1, on the reverse strand, counting down.
GTTCATTTTGCCTCCAGCTGCCAGGCCACCTTCACTGGCTACCACATTGTGTTCATTTTGTCCCTGGTGGCTGGGCCACCTCTGCTGGTTACAGCCCTGCATTAATTTTGTTCACAGCTGCGGGGCCTCTACTGTGCTATGTTCATTTTGTTCAAGGCTGCCGGGCCACTGCATCTGGTTACCGCACTGTGTTTGTTCGTACAGCTGCTGGGCCACCTCTGCTGACACTGTGAGGTGTTCATTTTGTCCACAGCCATTGGGCCACTTCCGCTGTCTACCAGGCTGAGTTCATTTTGTTCATGGCTGCTTGGCTCCCTCTGCTGGTTAATGTGCTGCTGATCTCAGTCCTTTAGGCCCTGCCCGGTGGCGTTGCGCTCACGCACAACCCTGAGGAAGGTACTGGCTGCCCATGGGACAATTTTCTAGGGGGCTTCAGGAGCCACCCCCCTTAGGTGAGGGGGTACTGTCATAATTGCTGATGGCCCCCTATGGGCAGAGTGTGGTATGGTAGGAGATAGGGTCGCCATCGCTGTCGTGCTTTGCACATTCGCACTGTGGCACAGCGTTGTTCTTCACTAATCAGTTTCACCTGGATTCAAGAGGACAAATCACGTCACCCTCCGGTTCTGGGGGGTGTCCATTGTTGGTCTCATTCTGGGTTCAGCAACACTGCACATACATCAGACATATACCTCAACGGAGGATGGGCCCCCATTTCAGCCTTGGTCCTCCCAAGGTTTCATCCTGATAACTCTCAGGGAGTTTTTTCCTTGTGGCTGTTGCCTCCAGCTTGCTCAATTGGGTGATTATAAGTATAATGAATAAAGTGATTATTCATTAAGCTGTCTGCGTTTGGATCCACCTTTCCATCACACCCCTGCATCATGACTCATACCTCCAGTCATCAGGTCCAACTTCCTTCCCTTTCTTCATCTTCTTCAAAGCAGTCCCACTGATCTTTCCCACTTCCTGATCCACAGTTTCTATGACGTCTACTCTTCTTTCTCTTTCATTCTCTTCATTCAATAATTCCTCAAAGTACTCCTTCCATCTTCCCATCACACTCTCCTCACTTGTTAGAATATTACCATTCTTATCTTTAACACGTCTAACCTGCTGCACATCCTTTCCAGCCTGATTTCTCTGTATGGCCAATCTGTACAAGTCCTTCTCGCCTTCTTCAGTGTCCAGCCTTCCATACAGCTCCTCATACGCCTTCTGCTTTGCTTTTGCTACCTATTTTTTTTCCCTACGTTCCATCGTATATTTCTGTCTACTTTTGTCAGTCCTGTCACTGTCCCACTCCTTTTTGGATAAGCTCTTCCTCTGACTAGCTTGATACACCAAGTACCTTCCTACCTGTCTCTCTAATCACCATTGCTGTAGTAGCCCAGTCATCTGGAAGCTCTTTCTTACTACCCAGAGCCTTTACAGTTCCTCTCTGAACTCTTCTCCACATTCTTCCTTCCTGTGCTTCTACCATTTGGTCTTCTTCCCTGCTTTGACTCTTTCTCTTCTTCACAGCAACTCTACACACCACCATCTGATGCTGCCTGGTCACACTCTCCCCTGCCACAACCTTACAGTCCCCAATCTCCCTCATGTTTCTTCTTCTATGTAGAATATGGTCTACATGAATACTCCTTCCTCCACTCTTATAAGTCTTATAAGTTCTTTCTTTTTGGAAATAAGTGTTGACTATAGCCATTTCCATCCTCTTGACAAAATCCACCACCATCTGTCCTTCCTGCTTCCTTTCCTTGACACCGAACCTACCCATCACATCCTCATCTCCACTGTTTCCTTCACCACTATGTTCATTCAGGTCTGCTCCGACCACCACTCTCTCCTCCCTGGGAATACTCACTATCACTTCATCTAAATCCTTCTAGAACGTCTCTTTTTCCTCTTCCTCACAACCTGTGGAGCATACCCACTGACAACATTCAACATCAGACCTTCTGCTTCTACCTTCAGACACATCACCCTATCTGAGACTCATTTCACCTCTACAACATTCTTTGCTAACTCATCTTTCAAGACCACCCCTACTCCATTTCTCTTTCTGTCCATACCATGGTACAGTTTAAATCTTTCTCCAATGTTGTGCGCCTTGCTGCCCTTTCTCTTGGTCTCTTGGACACATAAAACATCTACTTTCCTTCTCTGCATCATTTCAGCCAGCCTGCATTCCACCGGCACCCTGTTTGTCAACATCACCAGTGGCGGTCATTGTTAACCCGGGCCTCTGTGTGATGTCACTTAGATGCGCTTGCATATTAGTTTTGGTAAAGTGTTTTACATCGGATGCCCTTCCTTACACAACCCTCACCATTTACCCAGGCTTGGGACCGGCACAAAAGATACACTGGCTAGTGTTCCCTAGTGGCTGGATTCCTCACATTTCTGCAAATATTTATTTTTATGAGACAACACTTGTAGAAATTAAGCTTTGATATAACTTAAAGTAGTCAGTGTACAGCTTATATAGCTGTATAGATTTACTATTTTTTGAAAATACTAGTAGATCAACACACAGCCATTAATGTCTAAATATCTGGCATCAAAAATGAGTATAGCCCACACTGAATATATGCAAATTGTGTCCAAAGTGTCAATATTTTGTGACCTACATTATTATGTAGCATTGCCTTAACTATCCAAATTCAGAGCTGCACAGGTTGCTAATGGAATCCCCTACACTCCTCCATGATGACATCATGGAGCTGGTGGATGTTAGACACCTTGAGCTTCTCTAACTTCCATTTGAGGGTGCCCAACATGTGCTCAGTTAGGTTTAGATTGGGAGACATACTTGGTCAGTCCATCACCTACAGCTTTCTCAGCAAGGTGATTGAAAAAAAAAAGAGACAAGGGCTCATTATGTCTTTCTAAAATATTTAAGCAGTCATTTTTTTTCAGTCAAAATAGCTTCCTTTTTAATTTCTAGTCCATTATAAAGGTTATAAACATGCAAGGTAAATTTACTGCACTACATAGCTGTTTCAAAGCCCTTTTGTACTTTATTTTTTAGTTATACAGAGATGCCAGAGATATTCTGTTTGCTCCATTCCTTTTTACTGCCTATACATACACATGTTTTAATATAAATTAAACAGTTGTGTTTAGGAATGTTTAATGGTATTTCAGGAATGTTTAGTGGGACATGAAAATTGGTCAGTGAGGCATTACCTCAATAAGTCTTTTTTTCTTATATAATAACTAAGTTATTTTTCTTATTTAGAATACCGGGTCTTATGTTTACAGTACGAGTAACTCTGAACGTGTCTAACACAATCTGAACATAATCATATTATGTTGAATGATTCCACATTCCATTGTATGTAATTTTAGTTACAGCTTAAGTTTTTTTCCTTTCAAAGTTATGTCTTATTCATAGGTTCCGAATGTTCCTTTTTCTATTGTGCTAAAAAAAAAATTACATGGTCATGGAGCTTATTTGAAAATACACAAAGGAATATACCGTAATAACACAGCTTGTGCTTATCTCAATCTCCATTTATGGGCAGCAGTAGCAAAGGAGGTGCGTCACACCAGACTAAACCTTTCCCAAAAATGACAGATGTGAGTCTCATGCTGCACATGCTGCCCATTATCAATGTGAGTAGAAAGCCATGTGTGGAATGAACATTTACAGTGCATAAAGAAGAAGAATGGAAACATCTGATCTGTAGGTTAACCCAGTAAGTAGGTTTTAACACTGTAGGCTTTTCTGCTGAAACATCTTTAGTCTGCCTCTGTTGTTATTCTTCTTTATTTACTGTAATTCAACTGTAATTTTAAAGGCCTAATGTTTTTAAGTACTAACAATTATGTCACTTTATTGAGACCATTCTTATTTAGAATAATCATCTTCATGTATTTAATAAACCAGCCACTAGGGATCACTATCTAGTGTATCTTTTGTGCCGGTCCCAAGCCCAGGTAAATGGTGAGGGT
>JAVSBU010007508.1:0-15111 GCA_033118015.1 Loricariichthys derbyi | reverse complement strand
ACACACACACACACACACACACACACACACACACACACACGCACACACACGCACACACACACACACACACACACACAGACTGAGACCAGCTGTCATGTAGGGATCCTATTAAGGGCATGTTTACCTGTGGACTGGCTGCTGTGATACATATCTACACAGTCTGGTGACACTTCAGCACCTACAGCTTCAGATCCAGTGGAATAAATAGATGTGCAACACACACTTACTCACACTCACCCACAGAAAGGCACAATCAGAAAGTAACGCTGCTGTGCACTCTTAAAAGTTCAGGATAACACTCCGAAAACGAATTGCGAGTTTAGAGATACTGAACCATAAGAGTCTGCGCTTTGAACGTCTCACTCTTTTTAACACTTTTATTCTTTATTTATCAGTACTTTTTCCATTTCCTTGGGGTAATGGGTAATTCCACTAGCTATCACTCTATTATCCTAATATGTGACATCTCGCAGCAGGAATCCAAACATTCCTCAAAAGCTGTAATCAGTAGTGGATGAAGTTTTTGTTTTTAAAATACAGAAGCAGAAATTATATTTATATTTAAAATGTATTGGGATAAAAGTAAAAAAAATGCAATTCTCAGCCCTTAGGTCCCATTTACATCCTATGCTCTTTACACTACACAGATATTTAGGCTTCCCGATTAATGTCTTGCCCAACCTCTGTCCCATGCACAGCCAGTTCCCCTCACTTATGAGCCTGTCTGTTCTTCTGGTCAGTCTTTACCGGCAGCAGCTACTCAGAGGAAGGCTCCATCAGGGTCAGCTGGTACCACCCCTCCTACAAAGAGAGGAAGACAGAGTAGGACCAGGAGGTCCGAGGTAACCAAAGGGTCATAAGAGAGAGTAGGGTCAGTACTTCCCCATTGGGGCTGCCACATACTGTCTGGCCAACAGTATCAGCGGAGTGTGAGACATTGGTGTTGCTGTCCCTCTTCACTTAGGTCCTAACCCCCCCCCTTTTCCCACATCATGATAATATACATATAATAACAAAGTACAATTACCTCGTTTCTCTCCACCATGGTCTGTGCCACAACTTGAAAGTACAGACTTGGCTATCACAAGCCCTGACCTAAATTCTGATCCCTGCAGAATCCACACACAAAAATAACAAAGGCCAAGCTCAACATGAATACGGTGAAAACTTGCAAGATCCACGTTTATTTCTAGCCACTTTGTGCCTCTGTATTACCCCAAAATATTAATTCATCTATAAAATCAATAAAGCGAGCTAGACTTCATCTCAATCAGACCCTGCTGAGCTCAGTCCTGCTTTCATCAGCCCATCACACACATTAGCTGAATAAAGGCAAAGCTGTCATCAGTCCCCGAGTTGCAGTTACGATGATTACATCGTTCTGTCCTATTAACCTCTCCTTCTCCACGGAGCCATCGCTGCGTGATCTATGGCGTAATATTAGTTAGTCAGACGAGCTGTTATTGTTGTCATTAGCATCGTTATTACAGTTGCTATCAAACGGCAATCGGATTGTGAGCATAAAGGCAGAGGAACGGCCTGGGTAAATCAACGTCATTAATGAAAAAAGCTAGAAATGCTGCACTTTAGATGGAGATGAGTGTAATTTAATGGTGTGTACTACACAGATTTTTTACTCCACAGTTCTATGATCCGGTCGTAATGAACGATGATCCTGGAATTACATGGCCTTGTTTTGTAGGCCTGTTTTGATAACCATAATATAACCTAATATCATGGAGTTCATTCAATTCCAGGATTCTGCTCCTAGCTCGCCATCACATCACAGCTCCAGACATTCCTGGTTCAATTGCCGCCTGTGTAGAGTTTGTTCTGTGCGGGCTTTTTCTGACATTCCAAAAACAAGCGTTATGCCGACAGGTCCAGTCTTGTTCAAAACTGGACCATGGTAAGCAGTCCACAGGTACAGAATCAAAAGAATTCTTTAACATTCATGCTAAAAAGGGAATGTTATTCGGCCACTTTTTGGTCTGCATCCTTGATTTCTTTAAACTTTGCTTTTATTTCCATTGAAAGTTCATCAAAGATTGAGCGGTCATTTCCTTCTAACTTCACCCACGTCTGACATCTGTTAATACCTGTGTTTATTATGTCTGTTAATAATACGTGTACATTTGTCTGTGCAAAATAAAAACCCTATGTGTGCATTGGTACACTGGTATGCTTATCCAGTGGTTCATCTCTTCAGCAGTGTTAATTTTGGCAGCTCATTTTGATTTAATTTTAGTCTTCAGCTTTTACTAAAATCTATTTTAGTTATAGATATATTTCAATCATTTAATTATTGTATAGTCTTCATTTAATTTTACTTTTAATTTAGATTAGTTTTAGTCAATAAAATACAAAAATAACCTAATTTTAGTCATGGGTTTATAAATGTTTTACGATTGTTCTATTATTACTAAACAACATAAAGCTTTATAACATGTTAACATTTAAAATGATGAAAGTCGCTTTACAGCCTGTAAGTTACAGAGTGTAAATATTCCATTCGCATTATATAACATAAGGAAAGATTTCACATTATTTGCTTTATGGGGAGATACATTCTTATCTTTAAAAATTATCTTTAAAAAATATTTTAAAAATCTGTCACCTCCTGCTCTCGCACCACTAGAGGGCAGACCCAACCTACTAGTTGCATAAGCTTGAGATCTTGCATGTGCGCAAGGCAATCACAGTTAACGAGGAACACCAGACTGGGCACCTATAAAATAACAGCATCCAACAGAATTCCGCATCGCATCCTTGATTGCCCTTGTTTTTGTTGGCTGTTTTTAATCCGCTCCACGTTTCGCTATTTTGGTCTCCAGTATACTAGTGTTCTCAGCTTTCTTGGCATTTACTGTTTTCAGATAGTCTCGGGTGGTTTTGGTTATGTCATTTTTCACTTCGGGATTTTCCGCTTGTGCTTCAGTCTTGCGTTTTTTGATGGCAGCTCTTTTGGTTTCGTTTTGCATGTGGTGAGCTCCACTTCGTCCCAAGGTTGTAAGTGACATTTTTTTACATTTTCAGAAAAGAGCCTTTGGAAGTCTGAAATTGCCTGAAAAATCATATGATAATACATTTTTCACAAATTTTCAGGATGTTTGCATGTGAAAAAAATTATTATCATACGATTTTACAGGCAATTTCAGACTTTCAAAGGCTCTTTCCTGAAAAGTTAAAAAATGTCACTTATGACCTTGTGTTGCTTCATGGGATGACTTGCCCGTGTTCTTTTGATTTGCTGTTGTTTTTTCAGAGTTTAACTCAGTGCCTTAGTTCTTTCTTCCCTGTCAGTTGCTTAGATGATTTTTTCGCTCGATCTCTGCCTCATTATTTTTGTTCACTCGTATTTTCTGCTCTCCACTTTACTTATTACCTATTAGTTTTCATGTTCCGCCTCTGTCCTTTTCCACGCCCCTTTTTCCTCTGCCTTGCTGCCACTCACGCCTCAGTGGCAGTGTCTAAAGTTGCTGCCCACTCCCTTAGGGATAAAGGTACTGGCTCTGCTGCCAAGGGGGGAGGCAAAGTAGGCACCAGGAGGGCCAAGGTAAACGTGAGGGCCATAGACAGAGTAGGGTCAGAAGGCACTCACGGTAGCCATCACTGCATTGTACTAAGTGCAGCCACCACACTCTCTATCGTCTGTTCCCTGCACTTAGGTCCTTCTTCCCTGAATCATGACATCATCATCACCATTTATTCAACTGATGGAATTAGAAAAGTGTCCAAAATTTTAGACTTTGGCATTTATTGCTGTTGTAATGACTGCATCTCCCCAGTGCCTTTACCTAACATGCAAGCCCATATCATCAATGACTGTGGAAATTTGCATGTTTTCTCTAGAAAGTTATCTTCATAAATTTAATTGGACCAGCACCAATCAAAAGTTCCAGCATCATCACTTTACCTGATGCACATTCATGAGTTATCACTGAGACCACTTTCATCCAGTCATCCACAGTCCATGATTGCTTTTTTTTAGCACTCTCTAACCTGGTTCATTTCGGTTTAAGTGTTAATGATGGCTTTTGTTTAGCTTTTCTGTATGTAAATCCCATTTAATTTAGGAGATTTCTTAGAGTTTGGTCACAGACATGGAGTCCCTTTCCCGCCCACTTGTTTCTCATTTGTTTTGTTGAGCATTTTCTGTTTTTAAGACATATTACTTTTAAAGCTCTATCTTGACACTTTGATGTCTTTCTTGGTCTACCAGCAACCTTCCGTTTTATAACCTTCCCATTTAGTTTGTACTTGGCCCAGATTTAAGGCACAACAGACTGAGATAAACTTTTATGACATTCCATGGTTATTTACCTTCTTGAAGATCTGAAGATCCAAGGTCTGAGCTCTCTATATAAAGTGTAGAATAATTAGCAAATTTAATCTGCTGTAGATGTTTGTTTTAGAACTGCAAATTACAGAGTGAATCCATACATATGACATATGGAGTAGAGCAAAAATATTTAGTCTTGTCATGCTGTCCACCAATCCTGACTCGGTTGCTCCTGGGAACTACAAGTCCCAGCATGCCTCAGTGAACCGCATGACTCCGAGCAGCGAATCAGCTGAAAGAACCAAATCACGCTCACCTGAGTATCGATTGTCTGGGTTATATAAACGCTTAGAGCTCAGTCATATCTTGCGAAGTATTGTGCCGATTTCCTGTGCCTTTACCGAACATTATAGTAAGTGTGTTTTTCTGGTTTTGACTCTGCTTTGTTTATATAACTTCGATATTTGCCTTGCTCTCTGTCTGCTGTTTGCTCTGATTTAGCATGTTTGACTATGATTCAGCCTTGTCCTTTGTTATCATGTTGTTTTGTCACATTGTATTTTTTGAGCTTCTGCTCATGGTTTGTTTGTTTGTCCTTTACGTTACGGTGCTTTGTGTTTCAATTAAAGTTTTGTTTATTTTACATCCACACGTCGGCCTTTTCCTGCAACATGTTACAAGTCTTAAGTTCCCTTTAATCAGCAACAGAAATAATTAGACTGTATATACACTCAGGTACACAGGTATACAACACAAACAACATTTAACTCAGTTTATTCTGAGACCTTAGAAAAACACAGAGGAATCATCTAAAAATGCATCCCAACTAATCCCAATGCTTATCCAGTCTTTCAGACGTTTGAAGACTTTGTTCGGAATGAAGTATAAATCAGGCTTTAATGTAAACCTGGAGCTGCTTTCTGAACAAATATCAGCTGTCTTATAATGGAGTGTAGAAAAGGTCACAGACTTCTAACAATCCCCCACATGCATATGGGCCTTAATGAATGAGTAAGAAGAGTGTGTGGGGGTGAACACGCTTGTAAGAGCTGCTTTTCAGACGGTGTGCTCTTCAGGGCTACCGCCATATAGCTTGTAATATTTTTTTCTGTATAATTCAACAACCTGAACCACTACACCCAAACAATGTTTATAACAATGTTTAGTAAAAATATCAGGAAATATGTCCTGAAGCACTTGGGAACTGAGGACAATAATTGTTGAAGCTTTGTAGGTATTTCTTATTCTTGCGTGATGTACAATTTCTGTTGCTCAACATTCTAGGGTCTCCATTGTCGTATTTTGCTCTTCATAACCAATGGGAGATTTCCAATCTGAGACAGGTCTAGATTCCAGGCAGGCCAGTCTCGTACCCGCACTCTTTTACTATTCTCACAATTGGGGGATTTAACATAAAGGAGCCACAAGCAGGACAGCGTAAAATAACAATGTTTATTAAAACAAAACCAGCTGAGCCGGCTGACCCCCGTGGATCAGCAGAAGATAGGATGTACTGGTACCATGAGCGCACGTCCCAGATACAGGCTACACCAGCCAGGGGAGCCAGGGTAAACAGATGGACAGGCACAACAGGAAAGTAAGCATCTCAGTCCTAGATGCTCACACTGCTGGAGACGTTTTTACAGGTGCAGATGGCGCACCCAACCAGTCCAGTGAGATGCGGGGCATATGTGCAGGATTCAACCATCAAGCCAGGGAAACCTTGCTTTCCTTACTCTGTCTAAGAACCTCAAAATTACCTCTGAGCTCCTGCATGTACCCCACCTACCCTCTACGAAGGGCAGGTGGTACCTTCATCCCTGATACACACCATAGGGAAGTGGGACGTGCCTCGGTCAGAACATCAGAATTAACCACAGTTCAACACTAGCTTCACTATAGCATGCCACCCTGGACAGATCTGGAGCTTGCGTGGTGTGCGATCCCTGGTGAAGGGCATGAAGCCACAATGCCAGCTCGAGGCTCTAGATCTGCTCTATCCAATTTATAGAACTTCCAACAGGTGGAACTAATTAGGCTGTGCTATAGCGCCTCGCCACCAGATGACGCCAAGTACTTCCTACATGCGACGCGGCCACCGAACACGAGGAAGACTGTCTCAAAACACCACAGAGACAGCCTCCTCCTTACAACTATGAAGCCATGCTGTTGTAACATGTGCCCAATGTGGCTTGGCATTGTTTTGCTGAAATAAGCAGGATCATCCCTGAAAAAGATGCTGCTTGGATGGCAGCATATGTTGCTCCAATCCTGTATGTACCTTTCACCATTAATGCTGCCTTCACAGATATGTAAGTTAGCCATGCCATGGGCAATAATACACTCCCATACCATCAGAGATGCTGCTTTGGAAATTTGTACTGATAATAATCCAAACACTCCTTTTCCACTTTGGCCCACAGTTCACGACATTTATGATTTCCAAAAACAATTTGAAATGTGGACTCATCAGACCAGAGGACACTTTAACACATTGGGTCAATCCATCTTAGATGAGGTTGGGCCCAGAGAAGCCGGCGGTGTTTCTGGGTGTTATTGATAAATGGCTTTTGATTTGCATGCTATAGTTTTAACTTGCACTTGTAGAGTGGTTCATTGGTTTTTTGCAGTGTTCCTGGGCCCCATGCTAATATCCATTACAGAATGATTTGGGTTTTTAACGCAGGGTTGTCTGAGGGATCAAAAGTCACCTGCATTCTGCTGTGGGTTATTTCCCACTGAAAATATGTTTACCAACAATGCCAATTCAACCTAGGTCACTACACACTTTATCCAACTTGTAATAACTCAAAACAAGGCTTAGGTTTAAAGTAGAGCAGCACCCAGGTTTATTGCAGTGCTTTCATGAAAGGTACAGCAATAGGTCAAGATGTCTGATGCCCAATAGCAAGACAGAGAACTGTCAAAGGACACTCAGTTTACAGGCTCTCATATATTTTTAAAACAGGAACTGCCTTGGCACGCAACGCTTAAAGTTACCCAAGGCTCAGTTCCTTATCAATCATGCGATTATTTCTATTCAACCATCATGCATTCATTCAGCAGCTGGGCTCAGGTCCTCAGGGTGAAAACTCACCACATATTTCCCTCCTTGTGACCTTTTAATGGGTCATACACAAATAAGAAATATATCTCCATAAACAAAGGCCTATTAAAGAATCTTCTGCCTCCATACTGCTAGACACAGTGTAGGGAGGCTTGTTGCAAAGGGCAGGACAGGTCACTAGTACAATCGCTGCCCTTCATCTAAGTTGCTGTCTTCCACTTAGCTCTGTGCAATCAATGTCATACGCTTATTTCTCTCATAAAATCTAAACATCATTAGTAAACCACATTCACACAATTAGTACCATTTCTGTTAGTTTTGTTAATTTGAAAAGGTAACTTAAACTGGAAAACTGCATTTGCTGATGCTGGGTGAAAACTAAACGAGTTTCCTTGCCAATTCCTCATCCAGAAATTCCCAGCTTACCTGGAATTTGGACTACAGGTAAGATATATTTCCTCAGTAAATCTTAATTAGTACCATAATCACCTAGTGGGCTGTTTTGCATTTATTTCTCTTAGTTACAGCTCTCACTATTTATAACTATTATATAGACCAAAGGTTGTATTACAATTCTATGTCCAGGTATTCTATCACATTAATTCAGTGTTATTAATACAATGAATACATGTATCAAATAATCAAGCTAACATTTGTCTCTTTAATAATTAGCATGTACTACTGTAAATGCAAATATATACTGTGTTGAGGGTTAAAATATAAATTGGAGAAAGGTTATCTCAGTTAGATGCAAAAAAAAAATTGTTAACACATATTCAATATTCTTGTTTGTTAGTACTGTTAATTAAAGCTGGTTTTCATGGTGTCACGCCCGGGGGATTTGAACACAGAAGGACCCATATGCAGGACAGTGGAACTAATAAAAGAGTGCTTTATTAAAAAAAACATAACCTAAACACAAACACACATACCAAAGAACACCCAGTCAAAACCGACTGACCCCCAGGAACCGAAGCAAACTGGGATGCACGAGGCCGTGAGCGCACGTCCCAAACCAGCCCCATCGGGGAGGAGCCCCGGGCAGGCCCCAGGCCAGAGGACGCCGCTCGACGGTGAACCGGCGCCGCTGGAAACTCTGCCCTCGGTGTTTTACGGGCTCCCAGTAGGGCACTTCCGAACCAGGCGATGCCACTGGCCACGTCCTGCGCGGACGTGCTCGGGGACTCGACCGGTCACTCCCGCCAGCTGTCCACCAGAGCTTGGCACCCTACAGGCACTGGGGGGGCACGATATGTCCTTACTCTGTCTAACGGAGGCCTGACATACCTCAGGGCTCCTGCCTCTACTCCACCTGCCCTCTACCAAGAGCAGGTGGTACCGTCATCCCTGATAACGTAACTGGGGCAGCGACGTACCTCACTCCACAGCACCTAGCCTACCTCGCTAGGTGCATCATCACTGCAGGAAAACCACTTCTGCCTCTTAAGCCTTAGATAGCCAGATGGAGTGCATCCCAAGTTCCACCACAGTGCACCGCCCCTCAGATCCAGAATGCGAGCGGCACGCCGTCTTAACGTGACGGGCTGATGTGAGCCAACATTGCCACTCGCCTTCCAGTTCTCCTTCGGGGCCTTAAATAGTGAGTAACACAGCTGTAACGAATTACTGTTGCGCTGTGGTGCTGCGCCGCTAGAGGGCCATACTTCCACCTCCAGCGGTGCAGGAACCGTATGCCACGACGAAGAAGTCCTTTCGTCGTGACAACTAATCTGTTAATAATCACATTAAAGTGAAAGTATGGCTCATATATTTACTCAAGTAAGAGTACGCTACTAAATGTAATGTTTGTGAAAAAAATTAAGCATTTCTTTAAAAAGCCTTTATTGTTGCAAGGTGGGGGTGAGATGGAACAGAGGACACAACTGCAGGCAGCTTCATGACAAAGGGTAGATTTTATTGAACTCTTAATAAACAGAACTAAGGAAACACAAACGCAAAATAACATTTAAATAATAAATAAAGGAAATAGCCTTACCAGCTAACCCCCAGGATCGGCAAGGGCTAGGGCACACGGGATGGCAAGGTCAAATCTGGAGTTGCGTGGAATTGATTACAGCCGGCGAGTAACACCAGCTAACCACAGAGGGACAAAGGACAGAGGTATGGGTAGGGGGGCAGAGGGAAGTGGGTCCCTGGATATGCTCAACCTGCGGTCACCTCTCATCCTGAAGTCCACCGTCATGTGGTTCCTTTGTGTCCGGACGCAGTGCCGGATGGCCACATGCAGGAGGCATACACTGCCTCTTTCGTAAGGCCTTTCTGTCAGAACATGGTGCCAGACAACCACACGAGGGCACAGAAGTGGCCTGAGGGCATGGAAGAACAGTGCCCTATCCTGCCCATCTAATCCCTGCCATTACCTCAAGCCTCCTGGCTCTATGCCATCCCCCTTTTTTGAAAGGGTGGGCGGTACCTTCTGCCCTAACTCCTTTGGTGGCGCCATGAGCAGAACTAATGCGCTTAATCCGCTATGCCAAACATAGATTGTGCGGGCGGAGAGCTCCAGCCCGGGAAGTAATCAAGTAAAGTATAGATACCTAAAAAACTCCAGTAATTAAGTACTTGTTGTTATTTACCTGCTCTGTAGGCCACACCCTCTTTGCTAATTCCTGACAGGTATAGTGGCCATGCCTTCTATACTATAACAAACTTGTCTAATGACTGTTAATGTCCATGCAGATCTCCAGCCTTTTTGCTCGTGACGAAATCGATGAGATTCTCAGTGACCTCATTCCAGTTATGAAGCGGGAGTTTCCACGGCGACCACCCACAAACGAGAGTCTGCGAGACTACTTCATGAGCCGTGTGAGGCAGAACCTGCATGTTGTGCTCTGCTTTTCACCAGTAGGAGAAAAGTTTCGGAACCGGGCGCTGAAGTTCCCCGCCCTCATCTCAGGCTGTACCATGGACTGGTTCAGCCGCTGGCCCAAAGACGCTCTCATCGCAGGTAAGAGGAAACATTTTATATTTGAAACTGAAATGGGGTGGTACAGCTCCAGGTATTCCCAGCTTGATTACCACCTCTGACTCCGCTGTGTGTAGATTGTGTTCTCTCTGTGTCTGCTTGGAGTTTCTTCAGGTGCCTTTGAGTCTCTTCCCACATTCCAAAGAAGTAGTTCTAGCTCTCAGGCCTCTAGAGGTCAGAGCCGGCATGCCAACCACTCTGAAGCCAGCACGAGATCACTCAGGTGCACAGAGTTATTACTCCTGATGAGGAAAACCTGCATGAGCACCTATTTAACAATGGCTTTTGGCAGAGTTCCTCGTTGCGTGCTTGATTGCTCTGTGCATCGCATTTACTCTCAGCTTTCACCAAATATTCAGCTTTTTACTGTTCGGGTTTTTCTCTCTCTCTTGAAGCTTTGGGTTTTTTTTCTCATGTTCGGCTTCAGGTTTTCGGCAGCTTTTCAGTTTCATTTTGCATGTGGCTCGCTCTGTTCGGCCCTCTGGTTTTTGTTCACTGTTTTTTCCAGAGTTTGGCTCTGTGCCTTAGTTCTCCATTCCCTTATGTTTGCTTATTTAGTTTTTCGCTCGAGCTCTGTCTTTCTACCTTAGTTCACTCGCATTCTCATTCCCCTCATTATTGTACTCTCTTTATTTTTCCGATCCTGTCCTCTTCCTTTCCTGTCTCCCTTTTCCCTAACTTGTCCCTTTCGTCAACCTAGGTAGCAATATTTAGAGTGGTTGCCCATGCCTCTAGGGTTAAAGGTACTGGCTCTTCCGCCAAGGGGGGAGGTGGTGTAGGAACCAGGAGGTCTGAGGTAAATGTTAGGGCTCTAGACAGAGTAGGGTCAGAGGGAACCCACCACAGTCGTCACCGTCCCTACTCAGCGCTTCCGCAGCACCTCCTATCATTTTCCTCCTGTGCTTAGGTTCTTTTTGCTCCCACCATGACAGTTCATTCATTCCCAAACTCGAAATTATTGTGTTTTTTTTTAAAAATATATTTATATACACCTATATTAGTATGTAATTAATGATCAAAAGCATGAATTTAACAAAAAAAGTAAAAAATGCATAAAATAAGCAAAGACATGAAATAAGTGAAATTCATTTGCACATTATAGCCAGGAGAATGCAGTTTCAGCACCTCTTGTCATCTGAAAAAGAAATTGAAATCACACCTTTAGACTTATAATATTTAAGCTTCTGGGAATAGTCACTTTGCATGTTTAAGGTTGTAGTAACTTTAGGCTGTATGAGGATGATGGGGCTATAAATACCTGCAGGGTACGCAGTGGGATTCACAAATTCTGAAGAATTGGTATAGTGCAGTGAATGTCTCATTTGATGTGTGGAAGATGGGTCACAAAGCAGATGTTAATGATTGGCAAAAAGGAGTGATTGCATTTAGGTGTGCCAAAGGTCACAGTGTGCAAGAACTAGCTGAATTTGCGGGTGTTTTGAAGCATGTTACCAGCAATGGCAAAAATTCCAGTGTACAGAAAATTTTCATAAAATTGTACCCCAAAGTCATAGCTACGAGCACCGATATGTTTCGTGGCTTGTGAATAACATTCTCTTCATGTCCAGGTAAGAATTGCTTCCAGTAGTCAATGCAGGTTCTTCATAGCTGCATAGCGTGAACATATGGAGCAGTGGCACACAAGAGGCCTTTGCTCACATCTGATCACAATGTTACTCGGGTACAGTGGGCGAAAAGACACAAAAGTTTGTGTTCATGACTGGAAATGTATTTCTGTGTGTACAGTGGTGCTTAAGTTTCTGAACACCTTAGAATTTTCTATATTTCTGCATACAGTATGTACATGATGCTTGACTACATATTCATCAAAGACCTTAAAGAAGTGAGGACTGCGTGAATGGTGTAGTTCAAACTGGAGGAGGTTCTGTGATGTTCTGGGGGTGTTTTAATTTAGTGGAAATCCTTCGGTTGAGGTGACATCCACAATCAGCTACAATGCTTACACTGAGCTGCTGGAACAACCAGATGTTGCCTTTTGCTCATTATTTTACAGAGGAACAGAACATTCCTTTCGCTGTAATCCAAAATAATAATTCTCACATTCACACTGCTGCAAATGTGACTGATAGACATGATGAAAATACACACATCACAGCACATTTGTACTGGCCTGCAAAATCCTCTTAAATCTGTGGAAATCCCTGTAACAAGGAGTAAGACTCCAGGGAAGGCATACTGACTGAACTGCACAATTCTTTGATTCTTTTTTGTCCACTCCATGCTAAATCGAATCATAGCTATTATTCATGCTTGTTATTACACACTATTAGGATATGTTTCAGTCACAGGTGACTAATTTTTTGTCTGGTGAGTAAATTAGGAAACATAAACATAAAAAACATAGAGCTCTGAAACTGTGTAAACATAATTTACATTTATTTGCAATGTCATCTAGCAGACGCCCTTATCCAGAGCAAATTATAATTACTTACAATCTAAGCAATTGTGTGTTAAGGGCCTTACTCAAGGACCCAACAGCTTGGCAGAGGTGGGATTTGAACCTTTGACCTTCTGGTCTGTATTCCAGCAACTTAACCACTAGGCTACCACAGTCCCCAATTGTTTATGTTTACCTGTTTACTTGTCTGATAAACCACATTTTCTAAGACAAAGACCATTGTCATAGTGATGATATTTGCCCCCTACAGTCTCGGAGCACTTCCTGTCCACGTACAACATCGATTGCACGCCAGAGGTGAAAAAAGAAATGGTGCAGTGCATGGGCTCCTTCCAAGATGGTGTTGCCGAAAAGTGCGCAGATTATTTCCAACGATATCGGCGCTCGACCCACGTCACTCCAAAATCATACCTTTCCTTCATCCAGGGCTACAAGACGATCTACAGAGAAAAGCACTCTGAAGTCCAGACCCTCGCTAACCGGTACATGTGCTGAAAAACAGCTATGTTCCTGTTAATAATATAATTATCGGGGTAAAATTATTCGATTGTAATCTAGCTTACCTTTGGTGACTGAAACTGTACCCAGTGACTGCGGGTAGTGTGCTAATGACAATCCCAAATGTGATATTTTGACCATATTTTGTGTTTTTTAGTGTAATTTGTTGTAAAGTAAATAAATAGGAAAGATTTTTCTTGCCAGCTTTCACAGCGAGCATCATGAAAGGCTCAGAAATTAGTGATTTGTTTTTTCCTGAGCAGGATGAACACTGGCCTTCAGAAGCTGAAAGAAGCATCCGAGTCTGTTTCTGCTCTTAGCAAAGAACTGGAGGTGAAGGAGAAGGAGCTGCAAGTGGCCAATAAAAAGGCTGACATGGTATGTTACTATAGAAACATCAAAAGGAAACCCATAAAAAATGCAAATTCGGAATACGTGCAAGGAGACTCTTATGAGGGGACTCGCATGGGCAGGTGCAGAACTAGCAGGCTATAGGGCCAAGAAGGGGTAAAAACGAGACAAACAGGCATGGTGTGCTGACCAGGAGGGTGGCGGAGGACAGCAAGGTGGTGTCGAGTATAGGGTGAAAAAAAGATGAAGCTTGAAGGGAGAAGGAGAGTTGTCTGCAACGGGGATTGAACTCAGGCCAAATGAGTGGGCGCTAATGCCTAAGTGACACTTGGCCACTGGAGGGAGAGTGTGCAGGAAGATGAGGAGGATGGGGTGCGAGTGAAGACAATAAACATAGATGAGAGGCGGACAGCGCTGGCCGTGCAAGTGCTAGCCCTGTCATAGAGCCTGTGACCTCTACAAAGGATTACCATTACCAACTTTCCCTGGAACCTCACGCCACATTGCTGCCACTGGCAGAAGCAGAGGTAGGTGGTGATGCCTGGGAACAGGAACAGGAGAAGGAGGGCTATGGGATAAGCCTAATGGCTGGATAGTGCAAATAGCTTGAATAGCCTAGCGACTAATTAGCATGAGTAATGCGCATAGCCTTACCCGCACTACTCACTACTTACCCGAGTAGTGCAGACAGAATAGCATGGAGAGCCTAGTAGCAGAATAGAACAAATAGCGTAGATATCTTAGCGGCTAAATAGCCTTGATAGCCTATAGGCTGAAAAGTGCAAATAGCATAGACAATTTGGTGACTATCTTAGCGGCTAGCAGTCTAATGGCATGATGCATGGTGGCTTTTAAGGACATGACATTGGATGTTTATATAGCCCTATAAACAGGTAACCTTCGTCAAACCTGATTAGTGTCAGATGGCCGGGTGCTTGGTGCACATTGGGAGTTGTAGTTTCTGGGTTGCATCCCATGTGCTGCCTAACTTCAGACAGCACAGCGTTGGGTCTCCTAACCGAGACGTTAAGAAATTCCTACTTCCTGTCAATGATGTTTAACGCTGTTTTTGGTACAGGTGCTGAAAGAGGTCACAGTAAAAGCTCAGGCGGCTGAAAAGGTCAAGGTGGAGGTGCAGAAAGTGAAGGACAAGGCCCAGGCCATCGTAGACAGCATCTCTGCGGACAAAGCCATGGCTGAGGAGAAGCTAGAGGCGGCAAGACCAGCTCTGGAGGAGGCCGAGGCGGCTCTGCAGGTCAGACCGGAGGGAATTTTAATAGTTCTTAGATCTGTTGGAGAAAATGCCTGGGAAGGATCGTGATTCCTAGAACACTGTTTATAGGGACTTTTTTAGCTCCAGATTCAAGTGCCTGTGTTGTGCTCAAGTGCCATTTTAAAATATACTTACAGTGGAGGAAATAAAACTTGATCCCTTGCTGATTTTGTAAGTTTGCCCACTGACAAAAATATGAACAGTATATAATTTTAAGGGTAGGTTTATTTTAACA
>JAVSBU010007214.1:0-15128 GCA_033118015.1 Loricariichthys derbyi | reverse complement strand
AATAAGCCGCGCGTTCGTCATTTTGATTGCTTTACGGCTCAGAATGACGGCATCGTAAACCAATGGGCCTTTGATTAAGTATTTTGTGATAAGTGATTTGCAGGTTTAAGGTAGACCGGAGCTGTTTAAGATATAGCGGTTTATCGTGAGGTAGAGCAGCCTGCTCTTGCAAAACCCCTCATGGAGAAGCCTGAAACGTCCCTGGTTTTTGGATGTATTATTTAAAAAACAAGCACAACTTTAGCAGAAGTGCACTTAAAATTCCAAAAATGCTTTTCAACTTTAAGGCCAGCTTGAGTCTACCTGTTAGTAGACCTTTTCGATTAAAAGTAGGCTACAAATTACATGTACTAACAAATTACTAAATAAATCTCAAACGTTATTAGATTATATTAAATCACATTCAAATAAAACGGGCCTAAAACACCCCCAGACTGAAAAAGGTCTACATACAGACCCAGTTAATCAGCCACTGAACAGAACATGGCTCTAGAACTCGTTGCCTAGTCAGCATGCTATTAATGCCAGCAGCACACTCTGACCTTTACTGTCTGCATGGTTCCTACTATGACACACAGTTTATTTATTACTTAAGGGCTTTAGCTCTTCCCTAGCGTCTTCACATTTACTTATGCACGCAGTGACTTCTAGAGTTGCAGATCTAAGCCTGTTTTTGATGCCCAGTGCTTGTCCATTCCCGGTTTTATGAAGGATTATCTAAAAAAAACGAGCAGAGCTTTAACGGAAACACTTTTCACCTTTAATGCCAGCTGGTCTCTTTAGATATATCAGTTAGATTCTATACATTAGTAGAGCTTTTTTAACTAAAGCTATGCTACAAATGACTAACTATACATCTTTCAGAGTTTTAAGTAATATTTAAATAATCTTTACTTAATGAAATCTACAAATAATATTATTTTAATGTGATTTGATTATTTTAACATATCTTGTAACAGCAAAGTTTTCACAGACTAAATCAATTTAGTTTTAATTGACTAAAACTGGCCTAAAACAAAAAAAAAGACAAACACAAAAAAAAGTTTTTGAAGTTTTGAAACGTCTGTCCAAGTTTTCATTGCCTAAAGGATTCAGTTTTGATCTAAAGCAATGTACCAGTAGTTTTTTCCTCATTAAGCCAAACTAGATTAAAACCAAAACAGACTAAAACTACTTAAGAATTAGCTGATAAAAATTGGGACTATTTTATTGTCCTGGTCCACTAAGGTTTTATCTGCATGTCTTTTTAGGTATATTTAAACTTTTTGTGTATAACTGTATGGCACTAAATTGGCATGTTTCTCCAATCTAGACACCAGGACGATAATGATTAAGGAAGTTACCAAGAGGCCTTAAAAATTGATTTATCAGAGATTTGTCATTTGTGCATGTGACAACAATCTCACAAGCTTTATACTAAACTGGCCCGTACAGAAAAGCTCGTTTGCACTTCTGAAGCCAAGTGGCAGACTGGTTTACAGCCCAGATGAGACCAAGACTGAAATTTGTGGACCACAACTACAGTGAAGCATGGCGGTGGTAGATTTATGTAATGTTTTTTTTTATTGGTGACTGGACTAAAGGGAAAATGGATGCTGCTAAGTACACGGCAAGAATTCTAAATACACCAGTGGCTTAAAGATGGGAAAGTGACCGGATTTGAGTGGCCAAGTTCAAGCTCTCAACTAAGAAAATGCATTAACTAAGAACGGATAAATATTTGCCAATTTAGATGCAAAGCAGTTAGAGGTAAATCCAAAGCAAAAGACTGAGCTATGAAGTATTAAATTATTTACTGGTGATATTCTATGCTAAGTTTAAACTGGTTTCAGACCAGCAGCTTTCAGACCAGCAAAGCATGTATTATTAATGAATGAACTAATACACATGGTGGGGGTGTGTGTGTGTGTGTGTGTATATATATATATATATATATATATATGAACGCAGTGTACATATATGGTGCAACAGTTTGCTAATATAGATCTAAGGATTATGCAGCACAAAGTTCATGCTAAGCTGACAGTAAATCAGTAAATAAACCCTTTATAGATACAAACCCCGGCTCTGCGCATCACATCCACCGGTATAACCGTCTCCATCTCCTCTGCACCCTTAGACAAAATCACCAGAGCTCGTTTAGCAGCCATGGCTTCACCTAAACCACTAAAATGACCCAAACCAGTGGAGCTTCTGCAGACCAGTAAAGCGCAGCTCTCTGTTTAGCTCTGCAGTGAGTCAGGTGCTTTCTAAGGAAATGTTTTCTTACCGCCCCCTAGTGGACTGGAGTGAAGAGTTTTAGCAGATTTTTTCTTTTTTTACTTTCTCATGCACAGTATTTTCTCTCAGATATTTGTTTGCCATAGATTTAAATTTACATTTAGAGCCAATCCGAGCCATGGTGGCAGTGGCAAAGCAACCTGCCTATCCTGGGCAGGGTTTGGAGCCTTCATTGGATGCAGAAAACCATTTAAATTATTTAATACACAACTCAAAATTCAGCTTTGGTTATATACTTAGATTCTATTTACGTTTTAAAAAACTATTATCTACTCTAACATGACAGCCCACTTCAGCAGGAGTACAGGTTTGCATCCTGATATTGCCTAGAGTCTAGACTGCGCAGCCCAAGATGATCCATCTATGATATAACCAGATGTGGTTATAAACAAAATAACCACCAGAGGGCAGAGTAAGCTAGAGAGAAAACTGATGCACATAGCATACAGTACAGTATAAGTTTATACCACTAAGAGTTTATAAATAAACTGTAAGCCAATAAGGATATGGGGCTAGAATAATTTTTTTAAAATACACAAAAGGTCCACATTATGAACCTGATATAACATTTTAAACTAGATGCATTTGGATGTAATTAAATGTAATTGCCTCATTTATTTGATGTATATTGAAGTTTGTATTAGTTTTTAACTCTAACCACAATTAAACCTGCTTCTTCAGTCCAAGCAAGCCAAGTTTCCTCTACTGCCCGTACCTCCGCATTCCTGCCTCAGATAACAACCTTTTAAATGCCTATAAAAAGCCAGTTTTAAGCTTATTAGGGTGTTTTATTTAAATTGTTCATACCCTCTCACTTGACTCCCCTTTGGAGGAGCTGCTGCATTTATGACTAACAGCGTCCTATATCTATCTTATACTGACTTATAATATATAAAACATGCATTTAAATAACGCATTTTCTTTATTTTTGTGTCGAAATTGAACTGTACACACTGTGTATTTTAGTAAAACTTGTTTCAGGTTTCAGAAACGTTACAAGGGGCACCAGTGCCTCCCCCAGGTCCTAGTGCATGACATTTTGTTGCATTGTGAATATAGAGACATATAGCACCATTCAATAAGAGAGAATAAATGTATTTTTAACTATTAACTATTTAAACCGATAATGCTACCCCACAAGAAAAAAGGGGGCGAATGGTAACAGGTAAAGCATAGA
This sequence comes from Loricariichthys derbyi, assembly GCA_033118015.1. Classification (NCBI taxonomy): domain Eukaryota; kingdom Metazoa; phylum Chordata; class Actinopteri; order Siluriformes; family Loricariidae; genus Loricariichthys; species Loricariichthys derbyi. The sequence goes on along the minus strand of JAVSBU010007214.1, from coordinate 11,671 downwards.
ATTATGCAGATGACCTGCTCTTTTTAAAATTCGAAATTGTTTCATGATCCATTACCTGTAAATAAGTACAGGACACATTTAACAATCAATAATGTTAATTAGCTGCTTATAGCAGCACATGTTAAGATTGGTTCTCATAGTGGAGATGTTGGATGAGGGACAAAAGTTCAGGAGTGAAAAAATGTAAATAATTTGGTTATCATTATAACTGCAGGGTTGCAGGGGATCTCAGCACCAGCAAGTTAGGAAGGACAAGGCTCAAGTTAGGAATCAACCTTGGACAGTGCATCAGTCCATCACATACACACACACACACACACACACACACACACACACACACAGAGAGAGAGAGAGAGAGAGAGAGAGAGAGAGAGAGAGAGAGAAACTTTAAAACTTTAGAGACACCAACTGTGCAGAATGTGGGAAGAAACCAAAGTACCAAGGAAACAATAGCAATAATAATATAATAATAATATTAACAACCATAATGACAGTAACAATAATAACAAGGAAAATAATAATAATAATAATAATAATAATAATAATAATAATAATAATAAACAATAACATTAAAGAATAATAAAATAAAAATAATACTAATATTAATGACAATAACTCCAACTATAATAATGATACTAACAATAATAAAATAAAAAATATAATAACAATAAAAGTAAAAATAATAATAAAATAATAGTAATAATAATAAAACGAATAGAAAATAAGAATAGCCATTATGGAGATAAATAATAATAATAATAATAATAATAATAATAAGAAGAAGAAGAAGAAGAAGAAGAAGAAGAAGAAGAAGAAGAAGAAGAATTATAACTATAATTAATAAAATATAAAATAACAATGTTTATCTTCAGATCCTAATCCCTGATCAGGATTAAAACAGGACAAAATATATTATTTTATAATAATATATTATTATGTATGTGTAACGTAAAGGCTTTTAAACATGCAACACTGAACAAGGTCTGTTTCTGCTTAGCTCTCTGTTGAGGGAAATCTGTCCTCTGTAACCACAAAATGAAGAACTGTGTGTCATATCTTCTTTACGACATCATGTCCCACCAACACAAATCTTAACAGTCCTAATAATACAGAGCAGATTGATCGCCTAAAATCTGCAGGGAACATGGATCAGCAGGCACATGAGCGAGTGTCAGATCTTTGGCGGCCGTGATCGCTCATGCTTTTTCCCCGCCGCGGTACGAGACCTTGATTGACAGTTGCGCTCAGTTGCGGTGGGATCGTTCTCTTGTTTAATAGAGTAGGAGGGCCCATTAGTCTTCCTCGCGGAAGTATTATTTCCTGGCACCCTCCGCGAGCGACCCTGTGGTTGCCAGACGCTGCGCAGACTCAGTTTTATCTAGCACGGCACAGAGGTTTCCTCTCAAGTCTGACAGGCTTCTGGAATCTCACCACCGGGGACGCTTTAATACCGTGGCTTCTTTAAAAGAAGGCGACCGTCAGGCAGAAGGAGTCGGGGAATTCCACAAATTCTTGTTTGGCGCTGAGTAATCCTGTTAGCAGTCGAGTGAATACAAAATGCTGTAAACACGAGAGGAAACATTTTGTCGCAGGGGCGAAAGTAAAGGCGAGGGCCCTGCTGTGCTCAGATACAACAGGCCCGTTAGACTGGGAACGCTTGAGAAAAGGAGACGCGCAGCCTCCGCCACGGTCACAGCGCGTTTGGTTTACAAGGGCAGATTAAAACGCTACGCCAAGTTTAAAGGAAACGCAAGAAAACGTCCAGTTTCCAGTCTCGATCAAAAAATAGAAAACATGGCCAAAGGTGTTGGTTTATTAAGAAAAAGAAGTCGGGAGCTTGGCTAAAACATTACCTAAACATTAGCTTGGCTAAAATCCAATCAGTTACATGTTCGTGTGACGCCAACCTTTGTTTCTTTGCTTTATGTCAAGTATGAACTGGGTTTTGGGAAACTGTATGGGCCTCCAACCTCCAAAAACATACCAGGAGGGTAACTGGCTACTCTGAACTGGCACAGGGTGTGAGTAGCCAAAGTATCAGCAGTCGATCTTGTTTTTTACTCCCGCAGAGGTTCTCTTACTAAAAAAAATCCAACAAAACATGGAATCAAATCAAGGGTCGGACCCAAACTCAAGCAGTCCTTGAGGGTCTCTATGCAACAGGGTTCCAGACCCTGTCCCATGACTTGGAAAAGTAGGGATAAAATAGGATGCTTTGTTTTGCTTAGCCTTGCAGGATCTGAATCCTGGTGATTCCTTTGGAATAATTTGTCCTGCCCTGTGAAGGATTGGCATTAGGTCCACTTATGCTTAAATGTTCTCTGAGACAGGTACTGAACCTCCCAGAGACCCTGACCAGGACAGTGTTTGAGGTCCTGGATGATTGACCAGAAGGTTGAGGGTTCAAATCCCAGCATCTCGTAAACGTTGTAAACGTACCGCCACCTGCTGGCACAGAGCGTTATCTCCTCCAGCACCAGGGAAGAATGAGTAGATGCCATGTCAGTTTCAATCAGAGGCAGTTATAAGCTGATATGTCAGCTGGAAAAAGCTTTGGTATGGTCCCTGAAAACTACACAGCTACTACCTGAAATAAAAAGCTCCACTCTGGTGCGGGCTATCTCCGTTCTGTGCCGTTCCACTCTGCTAGTTTTTACGCTAACAGAGGTAAGATGCGCAGCTGCTTCCCATGTCATTCTAAAACCGGTAGCGTGACAAATCCGGACTTCCCTTTCTCCTGTCATCACACGCTAGCTGTCTCTAACCCTTGTACTGCGCCAGCTCCTGGCTAGCTCCTGGTGTGCTCCGGCTAATGCAGTTTAGCATAGGAACCAAGCACCAGACACATATGGAACCTATCAGTGTGCTGTGGACCACAGGCCCCCGGTCGGTCAGCTCCAAAAACCTGTTTGCTTTTTAAGCTCAGTCACGCCAGGTGACCGCGAATGCCGGCCACGGCGCTAGGAGCGGATATATTGGGCCAATTCTGTTAATGCTTGGCTAAATTTACATGTCCGTTCACACAGGGCACAGATCAGGGTTCTGTATGAAATAAGAGTGGAATCCTGCAAGGCTGCCAGGCTTTCGCCAGGTCCATCATACGACACCAGTTTCACGAGGCATTGATAAAGAGGGTGAACACCAAACTCTTTTTGGTGGCTTTTTGGTCAGGGGAGTTATTTTGACTGCTGACCCCGAAAGCAGGACATGACATCATCTGTCGTACAGTTGCAACAGCACACGTAAAGCCTTGGAGCATTTTGGCGCTCCAAGGCTTTACGTGCCTTTTGAAGGGATAGTAACGTCGATCCAGTTACCAATTAAATGCCATCGTGATCATCATCTGATCTGAATTAGAGTCTCCATTGAGGCATGAATGAAACATCTCAAGCAGAAAGCCTCATTTCTGCCACTTTTGCCACAAGGTTACTCTTTGGGTCACGACCCAAAGCTCATGACCGTAGGAAAAGACAAGAACATAGGCTGACCGGTAAACAGTTAATGGCTTGAAATGCTTGAAATAACATAATTTGTAAGTAAAAGTTAGGTTTGTGACATGTTCATATAGGTTTAACTCTTTTTCCAACTTTTGAGAGTTGCTGTAACATGGGGGCACCCTGGTCTGGTCATGTGACAGCAGCAGATCCGTTGAATACTATCAAAGCCCTGGTGTAAACACATAAAGGCATAGAGATCAGAGCTTTTATAAGCCTTTCAAACGGGCTCAGTCGGTACAGTACTGGTTGGAAACGCAAGGTCTGTCAGAGGTTGCCATGTCGAGCAAAGCTCACCAGGTGTAGGTTGCCAAGTCATATTTATTTAAAGCAGCTTTACAATCTTTTAATATCTAATAAGCCTAGGCTGGCAGTGGCAAGGAAAAACTCCCTAAATGTTATAAGAAGGAGACGAAGACTCAAAGAGTGCATGTGCTCCTCACATGTGCTCCAATTTTTCAGTTTTAATTGTTTATACCTGTTTTATGCCTTGTCCTGGCCAGGGTCGGCATGGAGGGAGGATCCGGAGCCTGTCCCATTACTCACATTATAATCTGGGGTAGACTGAACGGTTCGAGCACGTCTCATCTTTTCTTATTCTCCATCTATCTCTGAGTGTCAGTGCCGTTTTTCCCACCCACACCTACCATTTATAAAGCAAAGCACAGATCCCCGAACAAAATCCACATCCTCACGTCCCAAAAATCTTAATTATGCCTTTTTCTCGAGCCCACTCCTACCATGTTTGTGATTTCCACTTTAAAGCCGTGTTCGATGCAAAGGCCCTGGTTTGAAAATTTTCAGGCTTCTGATAGAAGCAGGTCTGGTGTCCTGTGCAGATAAGGCCGCAAACGTGTGTGTGTTTGTGTGTGTGTGTGTGTGTGTGTGTGTGAGAGAGAGAGAGAGAGATCCGTCTGAAACAGAGAAAGAGGGAAAAGGCACAGACAAACAATCCTCTCTTCTAGCACACAGTGGGTGAAGAGGAAGCCTTTGAGCGCTCTTGGCTTTCATATGAGCGCCGCAGTAACATCAGTGAGGTGACATTTCAGTGGTGGCATGAAGATCGAACGCCGGCCATGTAACTCCCCTAATCAATTATCCGTGCACCATAGCGTTGAAGACCTTGCCTCTCCTCCAAAGCTTTTCTCTGTTTCTCTTTAAAAGAAGAAGAAAACAGATACGAAAAGTTGCGTGATAAGGAGGGAGCTGGAGGAGTCAGACTGGTGTTCTTCGATCAAAGTCAAAAGTCAAATTCATTTCTCTAGCACTTTTTACGATGGAGCATTGTCCCAAACGAGGCCCACAGCCTTAACTGAGCAAGCCTAGGGCGATAGTGACAAGAAAAAACTGCCTAAATGTTATAAGGAAGAAATCTCGCATGGACTAAGGTGCAAAAAGTGACCCTAAAGAGGAGACAACATTAATATCAACCATTATCAACCAGAAATGGAGTCAGCAAAGTCCAAACTGTTTAGATAGGTATTTGGCATGGGGCACTTTAGCGAGACCAGTTAACCCATTGCATGTCTTTGGGCTGTAATAGGAAACCGTAGTATTTGAAGATGAAAAATTAGGGAAGAGGTAAAGAAGAAAGCAGCTGAAGAACACAATCTATGTACAACCAGAATCTAAAGTCCAAAAGCGATAATCAGGGTCAGTATGAGCAGAATCACCAGTACCAAACACACTAGAAAACAAGCCAGAGCATCCAAAACGAGTGTCAAAATAAGCATGAAGCATCAGTGAAATCTGATGTGCTCAGGCTCACAAATAAGTCAAAACAATGTAATAACTCTGAATCTGGCGTCCATTCTGGATCCAGAGTCCATCCCTGTACTTGCTGGGACTGCAGGATAACTGTTATAATTCCATAAATTAGGTAACCTAGAGACAAGCCGTCTAATCAGGTCTGGTCCCTCTTTAAGCCTTGGTCTTAAAGTTTCTTCCTTATAAGGCTTAGGGAGTTTTTCCTTGCCACTGTCACTGTATGCTTGCTTTATTAGGGCTGTAGGCCTTCTAAAAATGCTATAGAAATAAATTTGACTTAATTCCCCTCTCTGGCCTGCCCTGTCCTGAAGGCACTGCTGATATTTAAATGAAGGTCACCGGAGTGCCATTAAACAATATTCTATGATTTAGTTTCTCCAAGGTAGTTACTGCCTAAAATGTGCTTATATATCAAATGATGGAATTCTTTTGACTGACACATATAAATGACAGTAATTTGGTAAATGAATACATGCATCCCACTAGTAGGACCTGATCTGTGTGTCCCAATCCAGTTAAATACTTTAAACATAGTGACATAGCAGTTATCAATTACTACAATAGTTTGTCTTTGCCATATTATGGCTGCTCTTTTGAAGTGGTACTGAAGCGGTATGTATTTATAGAGATAAATAAAGCCCGTCTGTGGATCTGTCAACTTTCACGCTGTCTGTAGCGAACTCCATATGATGCCTCTGTATTATACACTAACACAGGTTCACCACCCATCCACCAGCACAGGCTACAAATCCAGCAGTCTTCTGGCATCCATCCTTCCGGCGTAAATGCTATCTGCCTGCCCGCAGACCAGAGGCGGAAGGAGATCCTGTTGAATGAATAATCTTGCCGGTTTACAGAGAGAAGAGCTCCGGTCGACTCACTCACAGGTCCTTGGACTCATGAGCGATCCTCTGTTCTCACCAAGTCTGGATGGGCAAATGTGAAATCAATGGTACACCCATGTAAGAGTTCGCTTGTGTGGCCTTCAGTGGCTTAGAGATGGAATTAGAGTCTCACATTTTCACCTCACAGGATCATGCATGGTATTAAATGGAGTCTGCATGGATACAGGCCTGTATGGATGTCTCGCACCGGCTGCCAAGCTCTTTGCTGAAAAAGTTTTTTTAAGTTCGTAAAGGAAAGACTGTTAGCAAAGTAAAAAACAAATTCAACAAACACCTCATTCTATTGCACAAACCCTTTAGATTGAAGTTTTGACACGAATTCTTACCAGTAAGGTCAAGCATGCCAGTCATAACCAGGTGCGACCTCTAGGTGGCAGCATTACAAAAGACCTGGACTGTATCCCGAGCCGTTTAAATTTTGCTAACGATGCTAACGATAAGTTTTTCATTCGTTAATTCATTGTATTATCTGCTTACCCTGGTCAGGGTCCCAGCCGGCGACACAGGGCGCAAGGAAGTAACAACCCTGGACAGCATGCGAATCCATCGTAGTGCACATCCACTCACACACTAAGAGCACTTTGGAAACACTAATTAACCTCACACATGTTTTTAGTATGTGGGAGGAAACAGGAGTATCTGGAGAAAACTCACAAGGACACGGGGAGAACATGCAAACTTCACACTCAGCCAGGGGTCGGGATCGAACTGGCCACTGCACCACTGTGTTCCAATAAATAAGGTTTTAGTTCGAAGCCCAATAGAAATTGTAGAAGAATAATTAAGGCTATGAGCTAATTTATGTAGAGTAATCAAACAAACTGCTGCTATCTCCAGGAGAAAGCATCCTGAAAAATCACAACAAAAGCACAGAGGTGAAAAAGGATGGAGGTGAATCTCAAGAATTCAAGTCTCTGTTTAGGTGTCCAACATGACTAAAACAAAATGAGCGTTAATGAACCAGGCATCGTGGTTTGTAAAAGAGTATTTGAATGTTTAAAATAATAGAAATGCACAATGTTGAAGAGCAAGAGCAAACCTCTTTCCAACTGCAACTGAAGCATGTTGATTTGTTTCGGGGCCGGAGCAGCTTGAGGGAAGAATCGAATCAAAGCGGTATTGTGAGGCTTTACAGGAGAGGCTCAGGGTTGTGCTGGTACTGTACGGTAACACTGTGGTGAATAAAGTGGTGTTAGAGTAGCTATCCATTACCTGATACTTCATGGTAGTTTGAGGATTTATCCAAAAGGAATCAACAATATTATGGTCAGATCAGAGTCCAGTGGTGTTATTTATGTGTATTCACAGTATACAAGGTCTGTTTATGGTCGTCTAAAAATTTGAACCAAAATTCTTTGAACATTGGTAAAAGCTGTACGTTACCTCAGGGTGTGCATGAAATTAGATTGATTTCGGACTAATCCTAATTAGAATGGCTTCCAGAACCATTTCAAATTCTGACTTGCACTTTATTTAAAAATGAATTATTTAGGCGTTTAACATTATCTCTAACAGTTAATAGCCAGCGCTAGCAGGGAGGATTATAGAAGGTTATTGTTGTTAGTTTCTGCAGTAATGTTAATGCTTTTAGATTGTTAGTTAAATATAAGACAAAATAAGTGTAAGTGTTTCTTATCTGCTGTTTTTAGTCACAAGATGTTTTTCCCATTATAATGAGGTGAGGCGAGCAGCGGCTCATTATTTAAAGCAACAGGCAGTCAAAAAAAGCCGTTCTGAAACAAAGATTTAAGACAAAGCCCCCAGAGCTCTGTGTTAACTTTTAAAAAAGAGGTGTTTTGTCTCTTTTAAACAACGTTAGCTGGAAATACATCTCACAAACTGTATCCACTGATGGAAAATATAATCAAACACAAAATCATCTCTCTAGCCAGGAACAGGCACGAGGTTCTTGGTTCACCTGCATGTTAATGCGTGCTGAATCTGTTGACTCCCCTGAGTTTCAACGAGGGAGCGGTGGGGCCTGAGCGATTTGGCTCTGCTCGCTTCCTCTTAATATGCAAAGGAGAGAGAGGAGAAGCAGCAGAGTCGCTGGTCTAAAGTATTTTCCTCCTCACATAACCCAAAGTGACAACGGCGGCAGGAACGGGGCCAAGTGTGCACCGCCACTCACTGACACGTAATGCACTTAGCTCGCCTCTCACCATGATTGTCTACATTACCGAGAAAATGGAGTAGGAGATAAAAAAAAATAAACAAATGTTACTGTTTAGGTTGGTTTACGCAGTGGGAGAAGCAGCCGCCTTTTAAGTGGATTTGCTTGTTTCCTCCTTTCATGCTAAGAGGTAAAAGGAGGCAAAAGGAGACGATAGTGTAGAATACTAATAAAGGGGCCTGGCTAAACTTTAAACTGTACTTTTGTGGAAACCAGCTGAAAACCAGTTTAGTTTAAAAGCAGCCTGGTGGTGCAGCACAAATAGAGATGATCTTGTGAACCCTGAACCCCGTCCAGGACAAGACAGCTGAGTGCTTGAAGAACTTTTGGCTTGACTATATCTGTAATATATGCTACAAATACAGTAGGTTGAAGCATTTTTGGTGACAAAGCTAATCAAAGAAACATCACAATGCGTTCACATGTTTTACTTAGAGAACATGCCCTCTACCTTTATTTTGCCCCAGGCTCAAATCCCTATACTGCATTGCCCAAGGTGGTTTGCTGCTCTGGAGAGTCTCTCATTAAACAAGACACAACCCCCAGCCAGCTCTCAGGACCGCTAACTCAGAGCCCGTTTAGTTTCCGTGGTTTTTATTAGCACGGCTCAAGACTTAAGCTCCGTATCGGTGCTTTAGACCCTCTCCCAGACCCTGGCCTCCTTACCCTGCCATCTTCTCAGAGCTGAGCAAAACTATATCAAAACACGGGCCTCTTTGAATCATTTAGCGTAGAGCCCTCTCACAAAGATTGCTCTCCCCTTTCAAAACACGACGTTAAACACTGGAATGCGGTCACTTCCGCCAGTAACTGTTACCAAATATTTCTTTGTGAAAACGGTCTCAAATGTTTTCTCACCTGCTCGGTTATGACGTTTGCACCAACACAGACTTATCCTTTAGCGCACCCAAGAAAATTTTGCATTCACTAGACATAAGAGAAAGCGCTTCAATCACTGTGACTCTTTCACCATCCCTCGGTCCAGCTGGCATGGCATGACTTCCATCGCTTCCTCACAGAAAGCACATGTGGGATAAGGAACAATGTACTGGCACTGGACATGTAAGGACAGAGGGAAGACATGAAGATGCAGCTGCTTAACCCTTCTATCCTGGGAACCCTGGTGTGTCTTACGTTTGAAAATATATCATCTCCCCAAAATGCAGATTCCTCACTGTTGTGCGCCATAAATCATGTCTGCAGAGGCTTACGCTCTTTGTTTGGTTCCTCCACTGGAAAATCGTTGAGTTTAAATGGCATTTTCAACATGGGAAGCTGGACGTATGAAGAACGTAACGTTACTGACTGAGGCTAAACTCTTTATCTGTTCCAGCAGATTCCGTCCAACACGTGTCAGTAAAAAACTGCCCCTGACGTCTTAGGGGGGCACATTGGGGTAAATCACACTTTCTCAATGCTTGTGCACATACATTTCTCTTAAGGTTATTTTGCTACAGGCAGCAAAATCCTGACCTTAAAAGTGACAATAACTTTACTCTTAAGACAAATATCTTCTAAAAAGTTGTAATTTTGATGTCTACAGTTTCTGTATGAGTCGATTCCCTGATTCAAGGCCCTAAGGACTAGGAGTCAAACTCAGAATGAGCTGATCCCTCGCACAGAAACCGAATCACCTTATATTCAGTTCTGTAAAGTACAAGCTTGTGATCTTTTAATGATTAAGAAAACGATTTTACAATCATAAATCATTGAGCAGGTAAGCTATTAGTTAAACCAATAGGAGCTCAAAACCAGGAGTTCTGAAAAGAGCTGTTCAGATCATTTTGGTATTTTTGCCAACGCATATCACTGGTATTATGTTAAGACCTCCAGGAACTGTTAACTTGTGGTAAAGGGGTGGTCTCTCAAACTACCACCTAAAATATGAATTTGCTCTTTTGCCCTTAATATACAGTCGCTACGGCACACTCCGAGATAAGGGTTAAGTTTCACAGATGGACCACAGCATCCTGGGACAGAACTCAGAGAATATACCAAGCTCCACACCGACAGTAAACAGAGGTGACTTTGAACCCAGGGAAAATGCCCTGCTTGCAGGGAGGAACTTCTGAAAGTTCTTGGAAGTTAATTTTCCTCCAAACTTTCTCTACTTAACTATTCGCCTCTCATTTTATTGGATGAAAATAACCCCTAACACCCATACGGACCTACCGAGGGACTTAAAATGAGACTTTATGTTTCAAACACGCAGCACCTCGGTCGCTCTGACTGGAAATGAAATCGATTCCCCCCTTCCCCACCCTTGTCTACCTTTCTTCAATTTGGACTCCAGCTGGGTTTCCCATATGGGGCAGTAATGAGAGAGAACGCGCTCGATCTGTTTTTAGCAGCGTACCTGCTAAAGCCAGCACTCACCAGAACATCCAATCCTATCATAATTACCTTCAATGCAAACACGCGCTCCCTGTCACCCGCGACGCATTAGAATAAAGCTGCTGCTGCATTTTGTGTCGATACGTCATAAATATTGATGCGATATTGAGTCAAATGAAATTCATTAGACTGAACATTGTGCTACAGGGTGGGTGGAAGAGAAACAAAACAGTGGGTGATGAACAGTAAACAAAAGTTCATCTCACACGGTTTTAGCATCGTGGACTCGATCAAGCAGCCAAGGGGTTGAAGGCTCAGAACTAATTCATGAAGTAATACATTTAGAATCTTCATCTTCTCATTCTGCAAATGGAATTGAACCTGATCGTTCTCATAGTTGTCTGAAACTGTTTCCCCATACTTCACAGATCCCTTTTATGGACTTGCTTCCAGCTGGTATCGATATAAATAAAAGTAAATTTTATGGCCAGCCTGATCACTGAAAGTGGATCCAGAGCTCTTATTTCTGTTGGAGAAAAAAGTGGAGGGAACTTAAATTTTAAGTCTCGCTCCACCCAAGGTTTCTTCATTATAACGTTTAGAGAGATTTTCCTTGCCACTGTTGCAAGAGGCTTGCGCATTTAGGACTTTGGATCTATTTATAAAGCTTATAAACTTGTATGATCTATTTATAACAATTTACAAAAGCTCCTTTGAGATGATGCTCCATTGTAAAAAGCAGCACAGAAATTTGACTTGAGCTCGATCATCATATTTCAACCTGCCATGTCCGAGTGAAGTCGCCTCAATGTCAGTAATTATTGACCTGTAAAAAAGGTTGGAGATTGAACATGCATAGAGATTCTTTGGAAGTTGTATTTATTGTAAATTGGGTTGTTTTAGTGTATATGTAGTGTACTTTATGAGGGTTGGAACTTAAATAGTGGCAACACTGCTGTGGAGACACTATGCAATGGAATCTACTATTGTCGCTGATA
>JAVSBU010007115.1:0-23532 GCA_033118015.1 Loricariichthys derbyi | reverse complement strand
ACACACACACACACACACACACACACACACACACACACACACACACACACACACACACACACACACACACAGAGCAAACACTCAGAGTTTTGTGAGGCATTAATCATTTACCATGGTGCTCCAAGGTTTTAATGGTCACACAAACATTTAACTGCTGGAATTTAGGAATCTGCATTTGCACCTTCTGTAGGCTCCTCAGGTTCCTAACGTAACAAATAAACAATATAAATGCACAGTTCAACGTATTATAGTGAGGTTCTGCCTTCTGCTTTATATTATATAATAAATGACCTTTTAGGGTGATTAATTCAAAATAAATTGTGTTTTATTTATATAGTGTACCTGTGGATCCCAGATCAATCCACCCTGCACTGAGTGTTGAGGTTTGTCACGTCCTACAGCCCCTTTATTATTATGATTATTATTACGATTATGATTATGATTAAAATGAAAGTTTGGATGCATTCCTGCGATTGGGAGGTATATCCTGTACTGGATGTACCTGTGACCCTGAGCAGAAACAGCAGGGGTAAAACAGGATGAATTTCTTACTGTTATTATTATAATTATTATTACAGATTTTCCCAGAGTTCAGAGATGAAGACGCTGTATTAAAAGGTAAGCATTAGCTGGAAACTGTAAGGTTAAGTCAGCTTGAGTGTTACCCAGCTCCCCATGAACTATTTTCTCTGTAAAGCAAAAATACGGAGCTGTAATGGAGCTGCCTGGAAGAGGACGGGCACCGTTTAGCCTCACACTCACTGAACATCAGGGTTAGAGACGTACGAAAACGCTTATGGTTGGAGATTTGCAAACATTTGGACAATGTTAAGAAAACTAGTGGTTAGGATACATGGCATCACAGACTGAACAAAGATTCTGAAATGAAGCTACAAACAGGGTGGTGGTTTGTTCGATGATCCACAGTTTGGCTGCAAACCCAAGGTCCAGACCTTAAGCCCCTTGGAAAGCTGTTGGGTTTTGGGGTGCTGGAGAAGAAGATCTAACTATAGAGCTGAAGTATTAAGGGTAAAGTGACATCAGACTAATGGTAGGAACCCAGGCATTAACTGGTTTCCCACAATTATTCCTAATCCAAAATGACTAATCTTGTAGTGCACACTAAAGGTTTTGTTGTTATTTATTACTATAACTGTTTCAGACACCCCTGGACATCGACTCAATGATCCAGCCCTGATGGTCATCAAAGAACAAAGCCAATTACGAGCAGAAAACAAAGATAAATCACCTCCCATTGTGTGTTCTAATCATGAACTTGCACTGGAGTCAAACAGAGTTATTACATTAGAAAGAGAAACACCAGAACTGAAGAGCAAGCAGAACAGCACAAAGCTGAAAGATAAAGGCAATGTGGAAGTGAAAAACTTTGAGATAAGATCTTTCAGCGAAGCACTGGAAACATCAAACTGGAATACGTCAAGGTGGTTAGATGGTGAAGCTCTGCCCACTCCAGAATCTCCTTCAACAAAGAAGAACATTCCTCTAGACCTTCAGACTGGATCAGTTTATAACCCAGACACGCGAAATCAGGGAACTGTAGACCTAAGAGTTATGGATCCAACAGAGAAGAAAAGAAGTGTTAAAAAGATCACCATTACTAATTTCAGACAAAATGCCTCAGAGGATCCTGATGCACTTCTGGATTTGCAAAAGTGTCCAGTTCCTGAGGGAGATCATTTAGCTCCAGCAAGGACGAAGAAAGCTGGCAAAGAAAACATTACTGACATCAGACAAGATTCCCAGATCAGGATAAATAAATTAAATGCAAAAGAGGATCCTGATGTTCTTCTGGATCTGCACACAGAACCAGATAAGGCAAAAACCACTACAGGAGCTTCTCCAACAAGTGTAGATTTAAACCCAGATATGGTCAAAGATCAGGAAGTTTATGCTTTAAACCGTGCCAAAGACATCGGATTCAAACAAACGATCCTGTCAGTGGAGACAGAAAGAAACAAGATTGCAGAACCTTTTGCAGATAGCGAGGTTCCCAGAAGAACGATGGACTTTGATGTCAATTTCATGGATCCTGTAAATGCAGATCAGAAAATGTTTCTACCAAAGCAGATAGAGGGCAGAAACTACGATGACGACAGGACCGAAAGTGAGCTTCTCACAGGTGTTTACACACAGGCCCTGAGACCAAAAGCCCAACTGAAGGAGGAGGACGTTCTGATTCCAACAATAGTGATCGCTTGTGAATCGACGGAGCCTGAAGAGGTGGAAAGTAAGTGCATTTATGGATCTGCAAGCCCTTCTTTTACAAAGTAGCTAAAGCTCTGAGATCATGTTTCAATCCCTCTTATGTGCTCACAGGCTTTGGATTTCCTTCACATGTCCTAACAATCAAGAAACCAATGACACACCCTAATCCAGATGAATTAAATGACACGGCCTTGTTTTTGTGCCTCCACAGGTATGAATAATGGGATTTCTGCACCTGAAGCACCTGATGAGGTTCGAAGACCTGCCAATGGAGATAAGTGGGAGGTCCTGCACATGCTTTTATGTGTACCTGATTCACATCGCAATCAATGAGCAGTTTGTAGAAAAATCGATTTTGTTGAATCCTGCAGGGCGAGTCAGACTCTGACGAAGACAGTTCAGCGTCCAGCCATGAATCCGATCTCTCGGGCAAAAGGAGCATTTCTGCAAGCAGGCTGTCAGTTACTGAGGTAAAGGAACTGACAGCAACCTTTATTTATTTACATCTTCTCCCAATTAGCGTTAGTGGCGCCTATACAAAAAAAAACCTACAAGATTGGACCCCACATAGAAACCTGGCTGTGGTGGATTAGTGGTTGGTTGTGGACTGAACTGGACTGGACTGTGATCCAACAGTTCCAAATCCCACCTCTACAAAGGTGGCACTGTTGGGTCCTTGAGCAAAACACCTAACCCACAATTGCTTGGACTGTAGTAAGCCTTTATCCATTGTTTATAGTCAAATAAAGGCCTCAGAGTTGGATTTTCCAGCAGAGGGCGCTTCATCACAGGTCATCACAGTCCAAAAGATAACAATGGCTCAAAGCCCAGGATTAGGAGAAATGTAGAAGGTTCAGATGAGTTTGTCTCTCGTCATAAGGATATGGGTCTCTGTGAGCTCCACTGTTCTTCAAGGTTTAAATCCCAGCAGTTACTTTACGGCTCTTAAGCATAGCCCTTATCCTTTACCCCTTAAGTGCTTGGACTGTGTCGTATAATAATTGTTCCTCTAATGGATATAACACTGATGTTGTGTTTCGTTTAGCGCACTGGCAGCCTGATGAGCGTCTACAGCGATGCGGGTGATTTTGGGAATGTGGCAGTGCAGGGCTCCGTGGAGTTCGCCATCATGTACAGTCCTCTTGGAGAGCTGGTGATTATGGTGAACCAGTGCCAGGACCTGGCCGTGGCAAACCTGCGCAAACAACGAACAGACCCGTGAGCTTAGTCTAGATCATCACCTTCTACTTCTAGAGCACCAGAAGCATTTCTTAAAACATGTGGTACTCGAATGAATAACTCGAGATCTAGAACAGGACTTGTGACTCGGAAACTTAGAAGGTTGGGAAACCCCCTGGCGAGGCGGGACACAAACAGACAGAAGGACAGGTTTTAACGTGGTCATGTGCCCCTCGGGCTCAAGGGGGTCTCCCAGGGTGACAAACGATTAACGCTTGTTTTGTGCCAGGTATGTAAAGACGTACCTCTATCCGGACAAGAGGAGCAAAAGGAAGACGTCCATCAAGAAACGCAACATCCATCCCGTCTTTGCGGAAACTCTGAGAGTTTGTACCATCATGACTTTATTATATCCAACTAATATTTTCACCAGTAAATATATTACAGAAAAAAACAGAAGTTTGTAAAGAGGTGAAGGAAAAGCGTTTAAGGGTGATATATTTAAAAACAATATTTGTAAATATTATTTACCAATCCATTTATCTAAAGCCGAATTGTTTCTGAATTCTGCACGCAGTACAAAGTGAAGTCTGAGGAACTACCAGGAAGAACTCTGAACCTGTCTGTGTGGCACAATGACCCCCGGGGCAGGAACGTCTTTTTGGGTCAGGTCGAAATCAGTCTGAGGAACTGGGACTGGAAACATGAGACCCTCACCTGGTACGACCTTCAACCAAAGGTATGAAGACCTGGAGGTTCTCAAATTTAAAGTAACTCCGTGAAAGTTCAGCAAAGCGACAACTTGACCAAAATTAAAGCCTGTAAAGGAATACAGTGATTTGTATATACAGACTTTCTGAAGCTGAACAGCACGGTTAATGATTAAAACTTTTTCAGAACAAGGACCCTCAGGAGTCAGAGGAATCCAACGGCGTTTTGAGCGTCGCTCTGAAATACGTTCCTCCTGAATCTACAGGTAGGTGAAATATCTGATTCATTCTTAGTTTAGTTCTGATATGACATAATGGTTTGATAAATTATAACTAAAAAATTTTAATATTTAACCCTTAACGTTAACAAGAAAAAAAAAATCAATGGAAAAATTATGTTATATTATTTTTATAATATTTTATTAAATAATTATTAATTATTTATTAAATAAATATTAAATAAAATAATTTATCCATTGCTTCTTTTCTTGGTGAGGACGTTAAAGGGTTAAAAAGATATAATGACCCAAAAAGTGCTTTTTGTTACACAAAAAGGTTACACAGGATGTTAAAGGGTTAAGGAGCCCAAGTGGTGCAGGTGTCTAATGCTTTGTCCCACCATCATGTGACTGGGGTTTGAGTCTCAGCAGTCCCAGTCTGTGTGTCAGAATGAGTCTCTGGACTCGCCCTTGGGGTTGCTGGGAAATACGTCCAAGGCGTTTATATTTTTGATTTAAAAAGTCGCCCACTATCTTTGTTTTTTATTATTATCATTATCATTATTATGCTGGTTAATGTTAACGTTATTCAGTAACCGGGGTGTGGTTTCCTTCTGCAGGCGGTTCGAGGCTGAGCAAAGCTTCAGGTGAGATTCACATCTGGCTGCGAGAGGCCAGGCAGTTACGTCGGCTGAAGCCGCAGGGCGTCGACTCCTTTGTGAAGTGGTGAGATTGCACGTGGATCAGACATCTTCTGACACCGAGCGAGGTCACCTCGGTCCATGGTTTGAGTTTGGATTTAATCCCCCTTTAGTCACGGCTGTGACAAGGGCAGTAACAAAACCTGATGATTGTTTAAAGGGCAAACGCAAACAACGAGGTTATTTACTCGTCCTGGATCGTTCTGGCCTGGCGCCACTTATTTAGGTCCGACATGGCCTGTTAAGTGTGTGATCGGTGACTGGCTGCAGGGCTGGTGTTACATTTCTTACATCGACGCTCAGTCATGCCTTAAAAGCCACTTATTGTGCATTCATGGAAGGCGTGGGAACACTGAGCAGGATAAAAACACAAAAACCTTCTGACTTTATGCACACAAACATACAGTATACACAAATAACACAAATAACACAACCACCTTAATAGGAAATAAACTCTAGGCTTTAGTCCATAATTAATTTGATTTTTATTTCTAGTCCTTTATTCCTTCAACCTTCACTTATTTGCACTTAATATTTCAAACTACTAAAGGTGATAAACAGCGTCCTATCTGAAGACTCATCGGTCTTTTGAGACATTGGGTATATTTTGGTCAAACAGGCCCGGTGCGTTTAGTGCTAATGTAAGGTAGGGACTTACTTTTTGTTGGAAGGCATTTGGAGCATTAAAGCATAGCCATTAAAATGTGGAGCTTCTTTGATTTATTTTGTGGTGTGTTATTGTGAGCTGGATTTATTTACGTTATTTGTTTTCTGCTGCTTTATTAGAATGTAAATAAAATGTTTTCTTTGTTCTAAATCAGTTACATGTTACCAGACACGAGTAAGAAAAGCCGTCAAAAGACTCGGGTGGTGAAGCGATCTCAGGATCCGGTGTTTAACCACACCATGGTGTACGACGGATTCAGAGCCGGCGAGGTCGGCGAGGCCTGCTGTGAACTGACCGTGTGGGACAGCAACACACTGTCCAACCAGTTCCTGGGAGGAGTTCGGCTCAGCCTGGGCTCGGGTACGAACCTCTGTTCTCTGTTCTTGCTTGGTTTCTTTGTGTTTTGTGGTGAAACAGGAAAAAGGGTTTCATCATACCAACCGTTAAGCACAGTGCTGGTTCGAATAAGACCTGAGGTTATTGGAGTTCACACCTATGAGAATATAAAACCATTACAACAGTAACAACAGAGAGATAAAGAGACGGACTCTCATCTCTAAAATATCCAGCCCACTAATTAAAGCCTAACGATGTTTTAACTCGTTAGGTTTACCTTACAGTCACTCTCTGTCCTCTGTCCACCCTCAGGACTGAGCTACGGCAAGAAAGTGGACTGGATGGACTCGGAGAACGAAGAAACAGAAATCTGGAAGCGAATGCTGGAGAATCCCAACAGCTGGGTCGAAGCTGAACTTCCACTCAGATCCTCCATGACTCCGAGGAAATGAGACTCATCATTTAAAGAATGGTCATGAAAAAGTGCATTTGATTTTATAATGGAA
Source organism: Loricariichthys derbyi (assembly GCA_033118015.1). NCBI lineage: Eukaryota > Metazoa > Chordata > Actinopteri > Siluriformes > Loricariidae > Loricariichthys > Loricariichthys derbyi. The sequence goes on along the minus strand of JAVSBU010007115.1, from coordinate 16,989 downwards.
ACAATGAACTGGACTGATTGTTGATCAGCAATCTGAATAAATGTGATTTTATTTTACCTTCTCCATTCATTCACTCATCTTTCATATCATTTCAATCACAGTGTTTTTTAGGTTTTTCTGTAAAAAATCTATAAATAAACGTTTAAACACATTTGGATGCTTCTTGTCTTTATCAACACATTGGAATTTTATCTAGCAAAAAACTTTGGTCTTAGTGCAAATCAATTCAGTTTACTGATGTTTGATTGATTATTTAACATCTTTTGACCAGAAAATTTATTGAAATAACCAAAAAAATCACAAAAAATAAAAAATGTATTATTTGTAAATAAGTAGAAATAAAAATGAATTCAATTCCCACCATGTTCTTTGTGCTATGTCTTTTCTATTCTGTTTAATCCAGTTCTTATCTTTTAGCTTCCTTCAGTTCATCTTTGTGTTCTATCTAATTTTAAGCTTTTTTGTTATTCTTATCTTCCTTACTTTTCCTTTAATCATGATTTCTTTATTGAAATGATGCTGTTTATTTGTTTCTTTTGTGCTTGTTCACTTATTTTTTATTCATTCTTTTTTCTCTTTCAAGTGTTTTGATTTTTTTTAATTCTGTTCCTTTCCGTTATTTTTTGTGTTTGTTTTTAATATTTTCATTTCTTTATTCCTTTTTCATTTTTTTCACCTTTCTCATTCTGATTTGTAATTTCTGTGATATTTATTATTTCTTTTTCTCTCCCATCCCTTATTTCTTCTTTTTTGTTAATAACTTTTACTCTCTGTTTCTTTTTTTTTTTGTTCCATCCGTGCATTTTTACATTTGCTCTATTCTTGGTCCTCCAGATGGAGCTCTGTTTAGCTTGCAGGCCTGTGTGTGTGTGTGTGTGTGTGTGTGTGTGTGTGTGTGTGTGTGTGTGTGTGTGTGTGTGTGTGTGTGTGTGTGCACGCGTTGGGGGGAGTCAGATGACCACAAACTTTTTCCATTGCGCCTCAAATCTTCCAAATGGATGGAAAGCGTCACATTTAGGCCCACGATTCATCAGAAAGGTTTCTGTAAGCCTTCTTTCTCATTCTGTTCCCTTCAACTCTGTTTTTATCACGATCAGGAGATTTTACTCTGTTACGGAGACACAACAGCAAAGTTCAGGTGAGACACAAACTAAAAAAAAACACACCAAGTGTGTAAAATCAAAAAAGATTGTGTGATGTGTAGTGTGTAGTTCTGTACCAGAAATGTGGATATTAATACTGTAAATGTGTAGATTAAAGGTGTTATACCTGATAAAATGTGTTATAACTTTAAATCTGTGAACTAAATACATCAAGTCTGTGGATTAAACTGTAAACTGTTTGTATAACTGTAGATCTCTGGACTATAGATGTTATAACTAGATCTGTGTATTAAATGTGTTACAACTGTAGATCTTTGGATTAAATAAGTTATATATGTTGATTAAAGGTGTTCTAACCATAGATCTCTGGATTAAAGACATTACGTCTACAGATTAAAGGTGTTATAAGTGCAGATCTCTGGACTATACATGTTAGAACTAGATCTGTGGATTAAAGACACTAGGTCTATGGATTAAAGGTGTTCTAACTGTAGATCTCAGGATTAAAGGTGTTCTAACTGTAGATCTCTGGATTAAAGGTGTTCTAACTGTAGATCTCTGGATTAAAGGTGTTCTAATTGTAGATCTCTGGATTAAATGTGTTCTAATTGTAGATCTCTGGATTAAAGGTGTTCTAATTGTAGATCTCTGGAGTAAAGACGCTAGCTCTATGGATTAAAGGTGTTCTAACTGTAGATCTGTGGATTAAAGACATTAGATCTGTGGACTAAGGATGCCATAACCGCAGACCTGTTAATTAAGACCTGTTAATTGCTTTATAATTGTATTTATAACTGTGTGGATTAAGGATGTTAGAACTATAGATCTCTGGATTAACGGCATTATATTTGTTGATTTCTGTATTGAAGTTGCAAAAACTTTCCTTTCTCACAAGGTTTACATTGTTTTGTTTGTTTGTTTGTTTGTTTTTTGATTACATTACAGGGTGAACAATTTTCTTCTTCACCTTTTGCCCTGATGATCTTATAACTTGGTGCTCATTTTGAAGGCCACACACTCAGGACGTTGGTTCCACTATGGGAGACTGGAGCACCTTGGCAAAGCTTCTTGATAAGGTTCAGGTTTACTCCACGGCAGGAGGAAAGCTTTGGCTCTCTGTGCTCTTCATTTTCCGGATCCTGGTGCTGGGTACGGCCGTGGAATCGGCATGGGGGGATGAGCAGTCGGCGTTCAAATGCAACACGCAGCAGCCTGGCTGTGAGAATGTCTGCTACGACAAGTCCTTCCCCATCTCGCATGTTCGCTTTTGGGTTCTCCAGATCATCTTCGTCTCAGTGCCCACCCTCCTCTACCTCGGCCATGTGCTCTGTCTGGTGCACAAAGAAGAAAAGCTGAAGAAGAAGGAGGAGAGGCTGAAGAAAGAGCAGCGTGAGGGAAGAAATGTCCACGCCCGTCTCCTCAAGATCCAGACCAAAAAGTTCAAATATGGCTTGGAGGAACCTGGCAAGATAAAAGTGAGAGGAGCACTGTTTTACACCTACATCATCAGTGTGGTGCTGAAGTCCATCTTTGAGGTGGCCTTCTTGCTCATACAGTGGCACCTCTACGGATTCCACCTGTCGGCCATTTACACATGTGAGAGACTCCCCTGTCCTCACAAGGTGGATTGCTTCCTGTCCCGTCCAACGGAGAAGACGGTGTTCATCTTATTCATGTTGGTGGTGTCACTCATTTCTCTTGCTCTAAATATCTTCGAATTCTTTTCTGCCATCTTCAAGAGGATGAAGGACAAGTTTAAAGAAGCAGAGAGGCACCTGGATGGCGAGAGTGCCCTCAAACCGTGTCCTGGAGAGGGCGAGTCCAACTATGCGTACAATTGCTCAGATCTGGTTTCTAACCTGCACTACAATTTGTCCGGAGATAAATCCAACTCTTCGGACAATTTTGACAAACAAGCCAATGAACAGAACTGGACGAACTACAGCACGGAACAAAATCAGCTGGGCCAGAGCGATTACTGCCCATCCCAGACCTTCAGTTATCCTCCAAAAATGGCTCTGGGTAAAGACTTCATTGTATTTAAACATCTGGACCCTCGACCCCAGAGCCGCTCCAGCAGCCGTGCCAGGCCCGATGACCTGGACATTTAAACATTTTTGAAATATCAGTTATTGTGCTTATAATACTGTGAGGTCCTTAGATGACCTACAAATAGGAACCTCAGATCTTCTCCACTTTCTGCTTTAGCCACTCCTGGACCTTGTCATTGACCTCTGTGAAGAATGGGGACAGAATGAATGGGACGATGGTGCAGTGGGGCCAGGATGTTTCTTTTCACTTTTAAAACAATACTTGAGAACCCTTGGGATTTAAAAATGGTGAATCCAAAAATAACGAGCACTTTATTGTTCAGCTTGCCAAAACTCTGATTGTTGGTCAAACTCTGAGGTGTGCTCAATCGTGGAATGACCACAGTCGAATTGAATCTAGTCAGTGCAGCCGTGGCTAAAATTAACTCATGACTATTTGAGGATTGGGTGTAACCAAGTATTGGGGAAGAAATGACATGTTTGTTTCCTCTCTTTCAATCTCCGTCATAAAGCCTGTAATATGAAGTCAGTTTCAGAAACGCCGTTTTGGATACAAGAACGGCACCATAATGACCAGGGCCACGCCCACAAAAGTCCAAACTGCCAAATCGTTATGGTCCAGTTCAGCTTAGAAGGATGCTGCGTTTTTAATACTTTAAAACGTGGAGCAGGTTGAACATGCACACGCTATCTGAACTAGTCAGCGTCCTGACCCAGCAGCGACAGGATGGTGGGGTCAAGGGTCATCCTCTGACATGCTATTTACTTCACAATATATGTGATGTGGTTTGGGACACAGCCACGCTGCTCTCTTAGGATTAGAGTCAGATCACATGAGGACCAGGCGTCAGTTTTATACAGACTCACAAAGTCCCGGAGGGAAACATCGGAGTCAGGGGCAGGAGGCTGAAATGGAGAAGAAGCAAAGTCAGCATCAACTTCATGTGCCAATCTTTAAAGTGTTTGGCTCTCTGGGCTTCCTATAGAAATTTGTGTCACTTATCTGTTTTACGTTTTTTAATTTAAGATCTATTCTCGTTGTTTGTTATTATTGATGTGCCAAGACCTTACAGAACTCAATATTCCAAAAACAAACGTCATTAGCTTTTAAAGAACACAAATAGTTTAATGTTTTCTTGTATATTCATGGCAGTACTGTATCTTGTGACACTGTGCAAATCAGATACTGTTCAGTACATTAATCGATAAGGAACTGTGATCAGATCTCCTATCAAACACATCTGAGATTTCTTTATCGTGTTTTAAGGAGTGGAAGAATAAACGTTACATACTGTGCTTTTAATCATGTGTTTCTAATCCATAAATGGAAATTAAATGTATTAGGTACGCCTACTGAAACGAGGCTACAGTTCACACGGGCTCACCATAATAGGACAGAAGATTGGATAAACATGGTTTGGTCTGATGAGTCTCCATTTCTGCTTTCAAATTCAGATGGTAGGATCAGAACTTGTGTTTATTGGACTTCTAAATAGCTACCCAGGAATGAAAAAGAATTACAAGGACAAACCAGCTAAACAATAATTAAATAATAATTAAACTCTCTGTATTTCTCATCGTGACATGTCATGTGACTTGTCCCTGATACTCTTATTTTTTGTTTTGTTCTAATGTTCTAAGAAAGTTTTAAAAACATTTTATGTTCAACATTTTGGAGACCAGCATTGGACAGGTAATGACTTCATTATCACCAAAGCCAAAACCAAGACCAGGACATCGAGTCTCAGGCTAGACCAAGATGTTTGGTCCACACTGAGACCAGGAGACTCCAAGAGACCAGAATAAGACTCTTCGTCATACAAGAATCAAAAAAAGTAAATGGGCAAATTTTATTAGTTTGTAATTCACTCAACAATCATTATTATTTATTATACATGATATATTTTAATAAATAATATACTTAATTGTAACTACAACATTAAATAATAGTCTAAATTTATCAGTTATATCATCTCAGCCAAACTGTAACTTTTGAAAGCAAAGGATGCTGATGAATCTGTTTCCCTCTCAAACTTAAGCAAAGTCACCTTAAAATACCAATAACATCCATTCTACCACTTTTTATTTAATAATTACAGATTTTGTCATTGATAGGACAATGAGAAGAGCAGTAACATGCTTTTCCCTGTTTGCCAATCAGAGTGCAAATTTTATTTTATGCAGATTCTAGGACTTTAGAGAAAGGACCATGTTGATGTGCAATAATGATAGAATAAAAGCTTATAATTAACGTTCTCATACAGAGTGGAACTCCACATAGCCAGTGACGTTCTAGTCCAGACTAACACAAATGTAGTACAGTAATAGTCAATGCTTCATGTTTATAAATTCATTCCAAATGAAACCTTCATAAAAAAGTAATATCTTTATCCTCTGCAGCAGTCAGGGGGAAGAAGAAAAACCCTAAAACCACCCCTAGCTGTAATCGAGCAGGCAGCAGGTTAACATTTCTGAAATCAGCCAACAACCTGTAGAGGTTTGGGTGACGAAAGAATCTGAAAAGTTCAAAGGCTCAATGAGTGTCAATCTGCTGTGCAGTTGTGTTGTTAAACTAATAATCAAAGGAGAGAGAGAGAGAGAGAGAGAGAGAGAGAGAGAGAGAAAAAAAAGTCAACTACATAAGGCTTTTTCAGGCATTGATGAGGTATTTGGGCGATGCACGTAGTCTGAGCATAATGTATTCATACACCACAAAATTTACCAAGTCAAACACTTCCAAAATGAACAGATTGGTTGCACTACAAAGAATAGAATCAGCAAGTCTTAAGTGATGCATCAGACATAATTACTGAATTCTCCAGAAGAATAAAACATATGGTGCAAGATTTAAGAGATGCTCAAACAGGTAATAAACTGTAAAGACCCAAAACACTACAATTGCAGTTCAATCATATTTGAAAAGTACAAGCTCGCCCCTCTGCCTAAACTAGAAGAATGTTTGTAAGCATACAGACAAATGCCAATCAAACTAACACGCAAGAAACAAGCAGCTAACGTCACCCTACACAAATGGTAGGTTAGGTCTTAAACATAGATGCAATTCCAGGTGTTAACAGGCAAAGGATTCAAATTAGAAATGACTCCGAGGCAGAAATAAGTGCATGTTCACTTTATTAGATAAAGAACAAGCAGAAATTGCAAATCCAAACCCATGTATTATTGCTTGCCCCTCAGGACTAGTGGGTCATAGGAACCCCCGAGTTGCAGGCTTGTAGGAGGAAGGAACTTTCAGGTTTGGAGCAAACTTGTAGCCGGTCAGTCTTGAGCTTTGAGATACACTGTACATGCTTGAGGAGCCAGAGGACACTGGGTTTAGAGACACAGCCAGTGGACTAGTTGGCTGCAATACCGGAACCGTACTGACTCTTGGACCTTGAGACTGTGCAGCAGAGAATCCAATGCCTTGAGACACAAAAGCGGCACCAAAACGGGTAGGAACTGAGGCAGCTGGTTTAAGCTGGGGAAACTGAGGTTGAGACACAGGCATTGCTGAGGCAGAGTTAGTGCGCCAAGCATCAACCAACCTGCTGTGAGCCTCAGAAGCAGATGGGGCATCGCTTGAGGTTACCTGGCCTTGCAGAAGCATGGGACTGGAGAACCGTGAAAAGACGCTGGATGGAACCCTATACCAGGAAGCATGTCCTGAGGATTGAGGTACAGAAGACCATTGAGCGGCCACAGAAGGGGAACTTGACGTTTCAGAAGTCTGTGTCAGAGATTCAACAGCTTCTCCTTGAGAAGCCAACTGGGCACGCAATCTTACTGAAGAGGTAATCCAGTTAGAGCCCGTTGACTGAGCCCCATAACGCACTTGACCTTGAGAGACTAACGTAGACTGACTTGATACATGGGAAGGAAACCGGGGAACATTTGGCCTAGTCATAAACCCAGGTGTATATGGGTTAGACGTGCCTTGAACAGCCTGCTGAGCCTGCACTGGCCCTGAAATAACAGGCCACCTTAAACCTGTGGATTGGGACCCATAGCTACCTTGACCCTGAGAGACTACAGTAGACTGACTTGATGTTTGAGGTGGATTTAAAGGCCTGTATGCAGATGGGACCACTGTTCCAGGAGCATGCTGGCTTGTGCCTCGTGTTTGAGAAAGCAAGAGCGCATTAGCAATACCAGGAAATACAAGCCAGCCAGTTTTGTTTGTAGATTGAGCTTGTCCCACAAAGACAACAGTGGATGCACGGGCTGGAAAAGCAGGTTTTTGTGTTGTCTGGGTCACTGTGGCAGCTGGGCTAGCCACACCTTGGGATTGAACAGAAGTGGTAGGCCAACTAGAGCCCGAGAATGGAGACCCAAGGCTACCTTGGCCCAAAGAGACTACAGTGGTTGGGCCTGATGTTTGGCGTGGAGACACTGGCGCATAAACTTTGTGGGTTACAACCACATTCTGGCTTGGGGCTTGAGCATCAGATGTGGCCGGATTACTTTCGCATCCAGAAGTAGAGCTAGATCCTTGGAACGGAGATCCAAGGTTACTTTGATCTTGAGCATCAGACTGGCCCAAAGTCACAACTACTTTAGGCAATGGCTCATTTACTGCTTGGCTCTGAGATACAGGGACAAACTGGGTTTGAATAGATGGAGCATGTTGGCTTGTCACAACAGCCTGACTGGCACCAGGATCTCTTGTACCCAGTTGGACACTTGAGCCTGGTACGTCACTGCTGGTAGAAGCACCTGGGCCACTCGGCCAGCTGATAAGCACAGACTGTTTAGGGTAATGGCGTGTCTGGAACACTGAATCAAAACTGTTGGGGTCTCCAGTATCATCAGAGACATCCTCATAAAATAGGGCTCCACTTGCAGTCCCTTGTTGGAACAAACTTTCATCCTGATCCTGAGGAGCAGTCACACTGTTGCTTTGCCAGTATAGAGCAGTTTGCTGGTCCCAGACTGTGGATTAGAGGAACAACGTGTGGAATTAACAGCATAAATTGTGAGGAGAATTAGTATTGAGCTGTTTTTACCTCCAAGTCCACTCGCATTCCCCCAGAGAAGCAAAGCCAACATCAATAGACAAAGCCTTTTAAAACAAGAATGCAGTCAGTAAACATCTGAACTACGCACAAAAAAAACCCATAAGAAACAAAGCCAAAAAATTACCTTTCTCTCCACCAGTCCATAACTCAAGAATGGCTGTAGGGCACCACAAACCTGCACCAAAGAAAAGCCAGTGCTGAACCCAGCTACACCTCACCATCATGTTTGCTCAGCTTCTTTTAAAACACCCATCAGCCAATTGGCTACAGGTAACCTGATTAGACCAAGAGGTGTTCAGCTGAGTCTCATCAGCTTTTAGTCCAGTGCTAGGTTTGTTTAGCACCAGCACATTTGGATATTATGTTTGTTTTGCATCAGTAAGGCTCTAAACCAGTTTAGCCAGATGAATGCTTAGTAGATATAATGAAGTAATTGGCATTGTTTTTAAGCTCTGTACAATCTTCCAAATTGCCATTGGTGGATGAAGCACTGCACACAAACCAGTTTAAATGGCTCAAAACCTTTCTAAAGAAAGTGGTTTGTGTGGAGCAGCGTTTTCATCAGTATTAAAACTTTTATTGCTTAAAATAAGCAGTCCCACAACAAACTGACACCCATTTTAAAGGTTTATTATGTTTAGGGAGTTATTTTCTTGCCATCGTCAGCCTACGCTCAGGGGTTTAACCCTAATAAACTTAAGCTGCCCTTTGTTTTCTAAGTATAGGCTCTGAAACCTTCTGTGGAATAATAAAACTAACTGGAATCATCAGTCAAAATACAGGGAAATCAGTTTAAATGTTTTTTGGGTAAAAGCATTACAAGCAAAACCCAGATTTTCTCCACTCAAACTTTGAGATGTTGTAGAAAAAATATAATTAAAATAGGACTAATCAATAGATAAGTCATGATAGCCATTCCTAACCATACATATCAATTATTTTTAGAATTTATGGGCTATGGTAGTGAAATAATTAAGTTAGTAAACTATAGCACCACAGCAAAAAAACACCTTGGTGATACAGGCAGTGATGGCCAAGTTACATTTAAAAACTAATCAGATTACTGATTACTCCCTTAAAAAGTAACTTAGTTACTTCACTGATTACTTGATTTTAAAAGTAACTAAGTTATATTACAGGTTACTTTATTAGTTACATTCAGCAGGTGCTAACACCCGCCCCCCCCCCACACACACACAAAAAGGCAACCAGTTTTGCTGTTTTACATTGAACCTGTTTGTTCACAGCATTAGCGCAGTAAGCAGTGGATTTACTAAATAAAACACCGTGTATATGATGGTGTATAACATGTAGGCTCATATCAGGACTAGCCTACTTTAGTTACTCTGTCCTAATCTTATGTTATGAGTAAAACAGTGGTTGTACCTCATTAACAGAAGCTTCTCTCTGCTTCAAACCACCTGATGGGATTTGCTCCAAGTGCCTCCAAATGTTTCTTCTAATTTAATGTAATGTTTTTGAAGATAGATAGAACTTTATCACCAGCACAAAGAACCAAGATACTGTCATCTTTAGCTGACACAAACTCAAAATGGTGCCTGTATTTCCAGTTAGAAAATGATCATCTCTCTCCTCCCTCCATTTGTTTATGTTTGAGTCACTGTGCGCTGTTACGTGTGATGTCATTGTTCCATAGCTCTGACATCACTCCCCAAGAAGAATCTTTTTCACTAAGGAAAATAACCAAATAGTAACGTACACTGACTTGGATAAGTAACTTTAATCTGATTACTGGATTGGAAATAGTAACTCTTTATATTACTTGTTACTGAAAAAAAGTGGTCAAATCAGAGTAACTCTTCACTGTCGTCACTGGATACAGGTAACAGGCTGGCTGTAAACCACAGTGTTTACTTCAGACTACTTCACTAAAGTCTTTAGAACCTAAACTTGAGACATCTCCATTTTTATCCTGCATTTTTGTACCAAGGTTAAATGGATGTAGTTTCCAAACTAATCTTATACTTTAGAGAAGTAAAAGATTAACATTAGTAGAGACAGAAATAAGTTCAGTCATTTTATTAGACAAGCAATAGTCGCAAGTCAAACCAGCATATTACTGTTTGCCTCTCCGGACTGATAAGTCATAAGAACCCTGGGCTGCAGGCTTGTAGAAGGAAGGACCATTGACCTTTGGAGCAAAGTTGTAGCCATTCAATCCGGAGTTTTGAGATCCCTGATACACATCCAAAGAGGCAGAGGGCAGCTGGCTGACAGACACTCCTGTTGATGCTGGGCTAGATGGTTTCATTACCTGGACTTCACTGCCACTTGGACCTTGAGCTTGTGGAGCAGAGAATCCAGTGTCTTGCGAGACAAAAGAGGCAGGGGCAGAGGCAGCCGATCCAGATTGGAGAGCCAGAGGTTGAGGCACAGGCACTGTGGAGGCAGGGCTAATGACCAATCTTCTGTATGCCTCAGAGGGGCCTTCGTTCAAAGTTACCTGGTCAAGCTGAGGTTTGAGACTATTGGACTGCAAGTAGGCACTAAATGGAATCCTGTACCAGGCAGCATGTCCTGGTGATTGAAGCACAGAACTCCCTTGTGACGCCGCAGAAGGGTCACTTGAGGTCTGGGTCAGAGATCCAACAACTTGGCCTTGAGACGACAACTGGGTACTCAACGGCCCTGAAGATGCAGACCAACTAGAGCCTGTTGACTGACTACTTGGACCCAAAGGCACAGTAGACGGACTTGATACACGGGAAGGAAACGGGGGAACATTTGGTCTAGTCAGAAACCCAGGAACAGGTCTAGTAGTGCCTTGAAAAAACAGGCGAGAGCCCACATGCTCTAAAGCAGGAGGCCAGCGAGGACCTGCAGATTGAGCCCCACTACCTCGAGTCCAAGAGACTACAGTAGACTGACTTGACACTTGGGATGGAACTAGGGGCTTGTACATAGTCTGGGTCAGTGTTCCAGGAGCCACCTGGCCATGCTGGTTAGGCACATGCCGAGATGGCAATTGAGGGCTCACATTCCCTGAATGGTTAGGCCAACTAAAGCGTGTTGATTGAGACCCAGGGCGACCTTTCCTTACAACGGATGTGCTTGATGTTTGGTGCAAAGACACTGGCGTATATGCAGTCTGGGTTACAGCCACATTGTGGCCTGGGCCTTGAGCTTGGGACTTGAGCTTAGAGGTGTTGGCTCCACTTGCAGTAAAAGAGTTGCTTTGATGGGACAAACCTCTTGCCTGAATCTGAGGAGCTTTCACACTGCCACCTTGCTCATATTGAGCAGTTTTCCGATTCCAGACTGTAAGCAGAAGGAGCTGTTAAAGTGTACAATTAGCACAGCAGAAGTTGCTAGTTTAAGTGTCTTTGGGCTTTAACTTTACCTCCAAGTCCACTTGCATTTCCCCAGAGGAGCAAAGCCAATACAAACAGATAGAACCTTTAAAAACAAGAGCACAGTCAGTAAATACAGGTAAACCACACAGGTGAAATAAAGCCAACCAATTACCTTTTCATCAGCCCCTCCATAATGCAAACCATTGGTGCAGAAAGCAGTGTGCCCACCAAAAGTCACCACAAACACAGAGCTCCTGACTTCTCCACTGGTGCTCGACCTTTTAAAGCACTCATAAGACCAGCTGCTAGAGGGCACTTGATTACTCCAAACTGAGTTCAGATGAGTCTGATCAGGATAGCAGCCATAACAAAATAAATAAAGTAGGTTTAAACATTTCTACATTGAATTCCAAAAAAGTGCCCTTGACACATTTTATCAAGCTTGTAGGTGCATGGCACAGGAGACAGCTTAAATGGCCATAACAATTAGCATATTTTCACTAGTATTCATATTATTCATACTGGTCTTCATATTAGTTCCTTATTATGAGGCTTTATGCATGCTTTTTGCCTTTCACTAAGGCAGAAATAGTGGCCTCCCCCAAAAATTTTGTTTTCAAATAGTTTAAACTAATTTATGCCTCTGTGTAATACACGTGTGGACTTCAAGACAATACATTTTGGTGCTCATTTCTGGATGGATAATAAGGCCTTATTTGCCCTTTCAGCACTTTCCCTTGAGATTTCACGTGTCCTTGGAAGGCTTTAAGAAATAAATAGTTTGTGTGGAGAGAGAAAAAAGGAAAAGGCAAAATTTGTGTTGCAACAGCAGGCAGCTTTTGGATTCCCTGTGCAGTTTGGGTCTGGCAACATCTGCAGACTTGGAGTTCGGTGACATTCCTGTGCTGATAACCACAGATATAGGAACGCAGACTAATTTTGGAGAGGCCCGACCTTAATGTGAGTGCTGTGTAGATGACGTTGAAGCACATAAATGGGTGCTTTGTTGTGTGTTTACAGTATATTCATGCGTTCTTGGTACTAAATGAGGAACAAGTCACATGGAAGTACATCAAGATGTATTAAAAAAATATAAAAGATCAACCCACTGTGAGGTCTGAAAAACCCTCCAAGCCGATATGTTATAATGTCAGAAAATATCAGTGTGACCAAAGAGTGACGTTTTTATAAAGAAACAACACACAAGTCTTAACGCATATGGCTACACAAACCTAAAAGCAAGAGAAGGGAGAGTAAAACGCTCCTAAGCAAACCTTAGAGAATGCACAAATGTATATATTGTTCTCATTTTGGATGGACTCCACCCCAGGCATATCCATATATGGTGAGTCAAAGGTGATGTTGGCCTAAATGCAGATCAGATGTCAGATGTGTGATAAACATAATCCCAGCTGTGCTCAATCTGTCCTCTCCAGTACTCAAAAGAAATGGATTTTTCCATGGTAAACGAACACCTAAACTGTAACTTTGCTGTGTAATGGTAGCCAGCCATGTTCTTCTTGGCAGCCGGACATACCGCTCCGAATAGAAGCCTAATTGGAAACAGCACAGTCTGCTTCAGCATGAGCAGGGAGCCAGTGCACTACTACAGAAGCAGCACTGAGCCTGATGTCCTTCCTGACTGAATCCTGCCTGTAAACGGCTACTGAGCACCGATGATTGAATGTTTAAAGCAATCAATTCTCATTCTGCAGCACTGATGCTGGTTGCTGCTCATGTTTGCTTTCTGTTCACCACCACGTGAACCTAGAACCAAATACCAATGCATCAGAAAGTTGCGAATAGATGGAAACAAGAATTCCAACCTTTTGGAGAAGCTCAAATGACATATTTTAATGATTTTCTAAATTTGGATAGCTCATGAACACTAGCGGCCCATCTGCAATTTTCATGCACCACATATAAAATGTTTTTCCCTGAGTGTGTTCAGCCGCCTGAATAATGATGATCCACCACCATGCTTCACATGTCATCCATCCACTGATCAGCAGGCATGAAGTCAAAGCGGTCAAGAACAGCAGTCAAGGCATGAAAAGCATTTTTAAAAAGCACAGACCTTTGGAGTGATTTCCAAACAATCCAGTCTGGTTTTTGGCTACCTGACTTGGTTCATTAACTGGAAACTGTTATTTTTAACAAATATTGAGCAAAACCACTAAAACCAACAATTAAATCACCACAGTTCTCATATAGTCACGTTCATGGGTGGTGTTTTAAGCCATTCACTCTCAACATTAATGGTCTTGGGTCTGACCTCCAGTTCTGATGGTGTAAAAAGATATTTAAAGAAGTCATATTTCATCACTGTTTATACAGTTTCTGGCTGAGAATCTGATGTAACACGTGCAAGTTCATTCTTGGTTTAGGGCGACATCTAGCGGAAATCCAGAGCAACCACCACTATCTCTGGCTCATAGCATTTGAGTCTGTGATGAAATAAAAGCGTCCTTATCCTTAACCTGATCAGGGTCTGGACCTAACCCACAATTCACTAGGCAGGGCACCGCCTCGTTAATGAATGAATGAATTTATCTATTTATGAACGTATTAATCAGGGAAACTGAAGTAATGCACATGCATAGTGAGGTTCCCTGTAAAAGTCTGGGCACCCCCGTTTCGAATGGGAGTTCCACTCGCAGGTTCCCCTCTTGGGATAAAGGGGTCACAGAGTCAACATGACCCAACATAACACGACTTATGTTTGCACTAGTTTATTCGTACTTGGGTTTCTGTTGGCAGAAAAGATGCACAAGGACCAAACAAACCCGGACAGGGCACCAGTCCATCGTGGGGCACATAGACACACGCAACCACTCTCTGGGACACTTTAGAGACGCCAGCTGACCTGATGTGTGTCATTGGAATCTGAAGTACCTATCCACATTTACATTTAGTCCCTTAGGCCTTTAGCTGCCCTTATCCAGAGCGACTTACAACTGATAAGCAATTGTGGGTTAGGGGCCTTGCTCAGGGACCCAACAGGACCCAACAGTGTCCAAGTCCTTAGCTGCTAGACCACCACAGGACCATAGTACCTGGAGGGAACTTAAAACTTTCCAGTGTGTGTGTGTGTGTGTGTGTGTGTGTGTGTGTGTGTGTGTGTGTGTGTGTGTGTCCTGTCCAGGTTTAGTTCAAGTTTAGGTATGGAACTTGAAGACCTTAAGCCCTGCACCACCTCAGTCCTCCAACAGGCGGCGCCATTTACCGTTGCATTAATCAAGACTTGAACGACCAGAAATGGACCAAACCCTTGAAAACCAAGGCATGAGATAAAAGTTCATTTAGGATTTTGCACATTATGTTAAAGAAGTCAGTTAATAAAATAACTAATAATGTAATGAAAATAACTATTTATAATAATAATAATAATAATAATAATAATAATAATAATAATAATTTGGCTCTTGGTATGGGTGCAGGGTCCACATTAGAGGGTTTTGTGTCTTTAGGTGGATCCCAAACCAGTTACCTTTTAACTACTTTTACTATGCTTCTATTGTGTATATAAAAGACTTTTTCACTATTCCTCTTAAAGGAACTCCCTTTAACACTTTTAGTTCTTTGCTGAATTAATATCCAAGCTGCTGATTGCCATCTACATAAAAAAATGCAAATTATTATTAACTATAGGCTGTGCAAAGTATTCTAATTAACATGCTGAGCTTAAAGTGGTTTAAACATCCTTATTGGATTATTCCCTCTCCCAGTTCTCACCACCTCTCTAAACCAATCCCAACTTGTGGAGTCTCTCTTGGCATCCAATAAACATGGGAAGGTCTGTGGCCCCACCTCCTGTGGGGTTATTAATTCCATTGGAGTTGTATGGTACTTGCTCACTCTGCTGCTCTCGCCTTCATTCACTGGTGCTGGGACTGTCCTAACTTCAGCTCTCAAGATGGTTGACGCTTTCTGTGCCACCTGGAAACTCATCGACAGCCAGAACTTTGATGAATACATGAAAGCTTTGGGTGAGAACTGTATTACTTATAAAATGTATCTATGGCTATAGAGGCTACTAGTAATGATGCTGAATGTTTATTTTTTTTTCATTTCTGCAGGCGTCGGCTTTGCAACCAGACAAGTGGGTAATGTGACCAAGCCTACAGTTGTGATCAGCGAAGATGGAGACAAGGTGGTGATCAAAACGCTGAGCACCTTCAAGAACACCGAGATTTCCTTTAAGCTGGGTGAAGAGTTCGATGAGACCACCGCAGATGACAGGAACGTAAAGGTTTGTACGCTGACGCTAGGCAGCAAACTTTCTACTTTAGCTGTAGATTCTTGGAACATGACTGTGGGGATTCCATTCAGTCAGACCCTGGGTGCTGATGCTGGGTAATGAGGTCTGACTCGTCCTAAAGGTTTCGGATGCAGTTCAGGTTTTTCCTCACCAAACCATTTTGAAATCCTTTTATACGATTTCTAAGGGAGCAATCACAAACCCCGACTTGTAAGGCACGTCCAAATGGCTTTATCTGGGTGACATTCGTGCTTTGGCCAGAACGAGTTATCCAGATTTAATTAGTCTGAATTCGGGTTGTTTTGAGGGTGAGTGTTAGAAGGCTGAGGGTTAAAAACATCCATAAACATTTGACGCTATAAAATAACATCATTCATTTGTATTATTTGCGTTAAATGTTAACGTCCACACGAGGGCGTGGACCCAGAACATCACACTCCCTCCACAGCGCACCCTGGTGCCATCGCTTCCCTAGGTAATCAGTGTTCAAGTACCTGACCGTCCAAAGAAAATGGGACCTGCTCCAAGGTCCAGTCCTGGCACTTGTATGTCCATTGCACACAGGGGATTTGTTTGTTTCGTTCGTGTGGAGCAGACGGGTTAGGGTTGTCACCAGTTGATGTCATTGCTGAACAGGGGCACCCCTTATGGCCCAAACGTTTCCACGTCCAACACATCTGCTATGAAAACAGACCATTCATTTGCTGTTTAATATATCCAAGAGCTTAGCATGTGCTGTTATAATAAGAAAATTAATGTTTTTTGTTATGTGTGTGATTTTAATGTCTAAAAACTAATGAATTAATTTAATCCTCTGAAATTTCAGTCCACGGTGACCTTGGATGGAGAGAAACTTGTCCACGTGCAGAAGTGGGACGGGAAAGAAACCAAGTTCGTCCGCGAAATCCAGGATGGCAAACTGGTCATGGTACGATCTTCTAACACTGTTACTGATATTTATGGCTTAATTGTCACCTAGAATAATCCTGTAATACTAAAACCGCTCTCTTTTTGCTCTGTTTCCTTACAGACTCTGACCTTTGAGGGCATCCAGGCCGTCCGCACCTATGAAAAGGCTTAACGTCGAAACTCGATTTACTCCTGGTGACTTGACATCTTTGCGGCAGCGCTCCTACCATTTTTGTTTTATAACTACTTTTTATATCGAGTGCACAAGCTTCTTTGTAAGTGTTATAACGAAGATGTGAACCTGTGTGTGTGTGTGTGTGTGTGTGTGTGTGTGTG